>PVKS010024701.1:17016-30834 GCA_004027875.1 Aplodontia rufa | reverse complement strand
ATCCCCAGCCCTTTTTATTTTTTTTTTTAAAGAGAGAGAGACAGAGAGAGAGGGGTAGGGGAGAATTAATTTTATTTAGTTTTCACGTGGCCTTTGTTGCTCCGACACTTCACTGTGTACGTGGTGCTGGGATTTGAACTCATGTTCTTGCGCATGCCATGCGAACACTGTAACTTCTCAGCCACTGCTCCAGCCTCCCTTTTTTATTATTAAAAATTTTTGAGAAAGGGTCTTGCTAAGTTGCTTAGGGCCTCACTTCATTTAACATTTTTTGACCAAGGCAGACCATGGATGTGTAACTGAAACTGGTCAAAGCAAAATAACAGATAAATGGGAAATATTGTGTATATAAAGGTTTATTTCTGGGTCATGTTCTATTCCATTGGTTTGTGTATCTGTCTTTTTACCAGATCCACACAGTTTTGATTAGTGTAGCTTTGTAATAAGTTTTGAAGTCAGAAAATGTGAATATTTCAATTTTATTCTTTAAGATGGTATTGGCTATTCATGATCCCTGGACATTACATATGAATTTAAGGTGGAGTTTTCAAAATGTCATTACTCTTACAAAGCATTTTTTTGATAGCTCCTTTAAACTTGTCAGACGTTGATCATCTGAGTCTTCAGAGCTGTCATCTATTAATCATTCAAGGTGTGATTTTTCTGGTTCTTGGGTTGACAAGTAATTTTTCATCTTTTCTATACATTTGGCTATTATATAAAAATCCTATTCTTTTATTTTACCAAGAAGTCATTCTGTTTTAGGTTTAGCATGCAACTCTTAGCCTACCTTAGTGGGCTGTGTTTCAGTAATAGTTTAATATTTAACATTGCTGCCCTGGTCTGCTTCATTTTGGGGCTGTCAGGAAGTCACTCTGAAAACTTAGGTGGTATTCCACACTATAGTTCACTTCAGCATTTTATTGTATGAATTCTCATCTGTTTCATGTATGGGTTAATCAGGGTCTGCCCAAGATTTCCTATGCAGTTTCAAAAGTACCTTTCCTCCCAGCTTCCTCTGTGCATGTCTGTGTCTAAATTTCCTCTTTTAAGGATACCAGTCAGGGGCTAGAACAGTGGCTCAGTGATTATGGCCCTTGCCTGGCATGCACGAGTACACAAGTTCAAACCCCAGTACCACACACACAACCAAGTGTCAGAGCAATGAAGTCCACATGAAAAACTAAGTAAAAATTGATTCTCTCTTTCTCTCTCACTATCCCTCTCTCTCTCTTTAAAAAAAAAAGATATCAGTCAGTTTGGATTAGGGTCCACCCTAATGATCTCATTTTAACTTGATTATCTTTGTGAAGTTCAATTTCTAAATTAAGTCATGTTCAGATACACTGGGGTTTGGGAGTTCAATGTATAAATTTGGGAGGGGGCCATTCAACCCACAACAGTTGCAAATGCAAAAGTGTTTAGTTTTGAGAGGTATTCGTATACTACTGATGGCATTCCTTTTTGAAAACATTTTATAAATATGTTTATTGAGATATAAAATATATGTTTTCATTAATTCATTCCACTTATGGGTATCTTATACCCTATGAAATAATATAAAATACACAAAAAAGTCATACTACGCAATGATGTTGATCACACAGTTGGTTATAATTATATAAAAGGAAGAAATAACCCTTATAGTTAGCAGAAAATATTTACATTGACCAGAATGAATAGATTACAAAATTATGTCTATGACGATAGAGTATGTGTAAAATCTAACAAATAAAAAACTGTTAGACATATAAACCATTTATGAAAATATTACCGTGTGAAAAAATTAGAAGGAAATATATGTGTTTTGGTTTTAAAATAGGATTATGACTGTTTTTGCTCTTTTTAATAATATAATAACACCTTTTTTAACATAAAGCAAGAAGCCTTTTAAGTGATCTATTCAAAGTAACTCACTGAACTCATTGGCAAATATTGATGTAGATTTAGCTAAATTCTTTCTTATATATTCTAAATTATGTTTTATACATTAATTTAAAATTTTATTATTTGTAGCAGGAACATCCAAATACCCAAGTTTTCTGCTAACAAGCACTAATATTTTATCCTTTACTAGGTCAGTAGAAATAGTTTTTATATTTAAAGAACATTTTTTGTGATATCTCTGAATTATTTTAGTTTTTCTTCAATATGAAACATTTTATCTTGCACAAAATAGTGTACATTTTACCTTGAACCTAGCACTAAACCTTGAACCTAACACTAAAATTAAATAGATATTAACGTTTGGTTACATTGTCCTCAGATCTTTGTTTTACTGTGAAAAGAAAGAAACACTAAAATTAAATAGACATTAACATTTGGTTACATTGTCCTCAGATCTTTGTTTTACTGTGAAAAGAAAGAAAACATATCAGGTATATCCTAAGCTTCATCTCTCTTTTTCTTCCCTTCCTTTCTAGAATTAATGACTATCCTATAATCAGGGCTATTTCATGTAAATTTTTATGCCTTAGACTTTTAAGTGTATTTGAGTATGTGAAATATACATGTGATATATATAATGTAGTATATTCAGTGTACTATAACATATATACTATGTATAATGCCGGGGGCCAGCCCCAGCTGAACTCTCCGGTCCCCGAAGGAAGAGTGGAGTCCTCGTGGAGGAACGCTTGAACCTCCAGGGCAAGTTGCAAGCAGACACAGTTCCCTGCTTGAGCAAAATGCCATCTGTTCTTTATTGTTGAACATTTTTATACAGGTGTACAACCAAGGCTTTCATTATCAGCTTCATTATACAATCATCTTTTTAGTTTCCCAGTAATCTTAAAGCACCAACCATTAGTACAATTCATGTCCTCGAACTCCCCACCACATTGACCATATGTAACTATTTGATTTAAACTATCTCGTAGCATCAGAGTAAAATAACTTAAAACATCAGCTATTAGTAGAATTCATGGCCTCAACCTCCCCACCACATTGACCATATTGTTTAAAGCTACTTTTATAAGGGACAGAGACCAAACACTGCCCCAGATTCTGCCTCCCTAAATTCCTCCAGATGTTTCTACAGACCATTACTTCACTAGATAAGAGAAGCCCTTAAAGGTTATTGCACTGCTTAGTCTAGAAGGCCTATCTTAGCATAAATGAAAAGTTTCTTATTTAGCTAGACTATATTATAGGCTATATTTTGTTATTGTAACCTTACCAAATATTCTATAGCTATCTTAGATCCTATAAATATCAATTCTATAAAATATCTGTGCATCCTAACTTATGGGCTAAAAAGTTAAAGCCTAACCTCTACAGAGACAAAAAGGGTAAACATGTCTTATTTACTGCTAAGGAGTTAAAACTCAATCCACTAAGCCAGGAAAGGCAAACATGTCTTATTTACTCAAAGTTCACAGTACAATGTGAACACTCAGAATAGTTTTGGTAAATGTTTCTTTGGTATATTGTTTCTTTGTTTCTTAGTTCTAATTATTTCGCTTTCTATATCAATTTTGTTTTAAAGTCAGTATAGCTTTGTTTTCCATGATTTCTATATGTGTTATTACAAGTATTCTTCTCAACAATCTGCAACAGTTGTTTGAGCAATGGAATTCTCATAACAATCAGAGAGTTTCAGTTTGAGTAAATTCACAGTACATATAATTACTAAAACACAGCCAATTCCTAGAAGGGATGGTTTTGGCAATCTTGAGGGCTGGCTTTGCCTAGCCCGTCCCCAAGTGTGGACTTTGTCAGACAGAACCTCGGTGGACATTGCCTCCTCCAATATAAATTTTTGATATTTTTTAAAATTCTGCATGAATATTATATTAGACATAACCGTGTAGGCATGCATAGTTATATATATAAGTGCCATCTATGTTTTAAGCATTTACAGAAAAGGTTTTTTATTATACATCTCCTTTTGCAACTTTTTTACTCAATCATTTTGTATTGGCTATTTATCCATTTTATTAATGTAAATCTAGTTCTTTAATTTTTTTAAGAGAAAGAGAGAGAGAATCAATTTTTATTGAGTTTTTCAGATGGCTTTCGTTGCTCTGACACTTAGTTGTATTCGTGGGGTGCTGGGGTTTGAACTCTTGTACTTGTGCATGAGCAAGCGCCAAAACCACTGAGCCACCACTCCAGCCCCCTAGTTCTTTAATTTTAAATGATGTGGAGAGTTTCCCTATGTATGAAGATTTAACCATTCCTCTGCAAAGGAAAACAGTTATGATGAACATCCTGATATGTATCTTCATGTGCACATAACTAAGGATTTCCCTAGATAATATTTAGAAAGAAATGAACTACTATATAATTTCACATCTCCAACTTTTAAGGTATTACCAAGTTGATCTTCAGAATAGTTTATTATACTCCTAAAAATTGTATAAATATGTTAAATAAAATTAACTTTCATGTGCTATGTATAATATGCATCTGTTATAGAACATTTGTATTATTTTGTTTTCTTAGGCTTTAATGTAACTGCAGGGGTTGATGAAAAAACAGGATTTGTTTATGGAGGAAATCGCTTAAATTGCGGCACATGGATGGATAAAATGGGAGAAAGTGACAGAGCTAGAAACAGAGGAATCCCAGCCACTCCAAGGTAGTGTTTATTGGATAGTGCTTGTGTAATTATGCTCTTTTAATTTACCATTTCCTTTTTTAAAAGCACATTCTTGTATAATCTTTTACTCTATTAATCATGAATTCTGCATAGTAAATCAATAAAAATCTGCCTTTCTCTCTTCCTTTCTTCCACTTCCTCTTACTTTCATCCTTTCCTTTCCCCCATTATACAGATACATCCCTTTTGGTATATATTATATAACAAAGCTATCTTTCCTTTTTTGAGAATCCTCATGGTTTTAGTCTCTGCAAGTACTTGAAAGCTAAGTTTTATAATTCATTATCCCAGTGGTTAACATTTCATTATGCGTATCTTTTGAAACATGAAAAACAACCAGTTATTCTTTTATGAAGTCTTTTTGCTTCATAAAAGGTGAACTTTTTTCTCCCTATTTTTAAAATTTTTATCTCAGAATTTGTCATTAAAGAGTTTTTCTTTTTGATTTCAGAAGCTATCAGCAAATAGCTTCTTATACTATGTTAAGCTGAGAAGCTATTTTCTTCAAAATTTTATTTTCAGTCAGAATTATCCAAAAAGTAATCATTTAATAGTTGCTATTAGACTGAGGGGTATAGCTCAGTTGTATAGCACTTGCCTAATTTGTGTGAGTCCTTGGTTTTGATCACCAGCAAAAATATAGTAAAGTTACTATCTTTACATGCTTTGAAAATTCTTTTAAAATCCTGTGTATTTGTGAAACATTATTAGATCTGCATTACTTTTTTATTTAAGAGAGAGAGGGACAGTGAGAGAGAGGAAGAGAGAATCAGTTTTATTTAGTTTTTCATGTGGCGTTTGTTGCTCAGACACTCAGTTGTGTACATGGTGCTGGGGTTCAAATCCAGGTCCTCCCACGTACCAGGCAAGCACCTTAACCACTGAGCCACCACTCTAGCCCCTTTATTCCTTTTTATATTCCTTAAAAATGAATTTTTAAAAATGTTAGGAAAGTAAACAATGACAGAATAGCAAAAGAGTAGATTCTTATGTAATACACATTTCTTATAAAGGAAGGAATTTTAAGTAGATAGTTGTTTTTATAATGCAGTAGGTATACTATTCATAAAAATTGTTTATTGAATGCCCTCTTAAAATAGTACCTAAATGAATTCTACTGAGAGAATAAACTTTTTTTTAAATTTTAGAGATGGGTCTGCTGTGGAAATTGTGGGTTTGTGTAAATCTGCCGTTCGCTGGTTGCTGGAATTATCCAAAAAAAATATTTTCCCTTATCATGAAGTGAGAGTAAATAGACATGGTAAGCTGTTCATTTTATTTACAAAGAAATGTCTAATGCTGTCTGTATTCTTAGTTATATACTACTTATCATTTGATGCAGTTAGCTAATATTACAAAACCCTGAATTTTAAGAAGAAAGAAAAATTATTAACTTACTTGTATGAAAATTGAAGCAAACCTAATTACTAACCACATATTTTACAACTTTAAACTGGGATAAGAAAAGCAACATAGTTATTGCCTTATTGTACTTTTCTTTTACCTCAGTGTGTCTGTGAGCAAGTTGTATTTCCATGAAAAATTATGAAATTTTGACTTCTTTTTTGAGAAAGTGCTATCCACTGGAAGCAGTATTTGAGCCACAAGCATAACTTAAAACTTTCTAGTACATTTAAAAAAAAGAAATAGGTGAAGTTAATTATATTTTATTTAAGACAATGTATGTGAAATATTGTCCAACATGTAATCAATATAAAAAATTATTCCTGAGCCATTTTATATCCTTTTGGAAAATACTAATTTTTGAAACCCAGTGAATGTCTTACATCTCAATTCATACAGCCACATTTTTCAAAAAGTGGGCAATTTATTTCCTCCAAGTGGATAAAGGTAAATATACTAAATATGACTTTTTGGCTATAATTAGAGGTTCGCATTGCTTTAAGTGTCTGAAACAGCCATGTCTTTCATCATTTTTCAGGGAAGGTTGTAACAGTCTCATATGAAGAGTGGAACAGAAAAATACAAGACAATTTTGAAAAATTGTTTCACGTTTCAGAAGACCCTTCTGATTCTAATGAGAAGCATCCAAATCTAATTCACAAACATGGCATATACAAAGATAGTTATGGAGCTTCAAGTCCTTGGTGTGACTATCAGCTCAGGCCTAACTTTACCATAGCAATGGTTGTGGTAAGTGATTCCTTTGTTACTGTCATATTTTTTTAAATGTTGTAATAGAATTTACTTTTTTTTAATTCCTATTTTCAAATTCATTTATCTGCCAAAAGGATATTGTTTACTAGCTAGTTTTATACTTTTCTAATTCAAAAGGTGTATGTATCACCAATAACTTCAGTATCAAACAATAGAAAACAATACATAAGAACCAATGAAGTGCTCCTCAGTGTTTTTTTCACATCATAAATACACTTAGAAAATGGTACTTGTGCAGGACTTTGCAATGGATGTTGCTGCTTGTGTCAGATCCAACTGTTTCAGTGCGTCTCAGACCCCACCCAGCTGCACACTTCCGGTCATCTGTGCCACAACCAGTGTCTCAGCAGGCTCACAGGAAGCTCTAAACTAGTGGACTACCATGAGTAGCGTAAATCCACGTGCTGGTTTCCTTGCTCATATTAGTTCTATGTAGCCAAGGATTCTCGAGTCTCTCCTTTTTTTAAATTCTACTTAAATTATAGTAGAATAGAGAAGGTTTGTGTTCATCCATCCTTGCCTAGCTGTTTTACTTTGTCAAAGTGATTACATAGTATTATAGTGTTATAAATTACAGTAGAATGAAAAACACAAAGGCACACAGGGCAGCTTTGGTTCATTGTGCATTTGATTTCATTTAATCATTAACATTAATGCCGACTCTGGGGTCAACCATCAAAATTAATGAAGGTTCTTTTCTCCTCCTTCTCCATATCACATGTAACTTTACACTGTTGTTTATCTTATTATGACCCCAGAAGCAGAAAGTGGGTGCACATATACCTTAAAGGAAACTTTGTAAGTATTCTGAAGAATGAATTAGATGAGTTTGAGTTCTGTATGCTTTATAGCTGTGGCAACTTCCTGTTGGATCTAGTACACATTCTTGAAGTGGTATGAGGAAATAATCACATACTTTCCTAACTTCTAATAACAAAAATAGTGCTGCCAAAACAGCCTCATGAGATTAAATCTGGTTAGGCATTTGCTCTCAAATTCTGCCCATATTATATTTTTAAATAATTTTCATTCTTTTCCAAGTTGATGATTTGTGTATGTGGGTGAGAACTAACTCTTCTGTGATCTGAAAAAAATGTGTATTTGTTTTTGACATTCATTAGGCCCCTGAGCTGTTTACTACAGAAAAAGCATGGAAAGCATTAGAGATTGCAGAAAAAAAATTACTTGGTCCCCTTGGCATGAAAACTTTAGATCCAGAGTAAGTTGGAATATAAGTATTAAGAATGTTGTGAATATTATATTTAATCCAAATATTAACTTCAACCATTATTTTTTGCTTACCAATAGCATCTCCAAAATTGCATTCAAACTGAGTTTTTAAAAATATCTTCTGTATCTTCACTAAACATCAGTATTCAAAAATGCCTCTAGCTTATTCTGTATTCAGTAATCAAAAGTTTTAAGTTTATAAATCTAATGTTATGAATATTTTCTGATGTGCATTTTTCTGATTGTAAAAGTAATACATGATTATTGTAAACATTGAAAATTACAGTAATTATAATTGCTTTAAACCCCTTTATCCAGAAATAAGCATCATTACCATCTAGTCTGTCTATGCATTTTTGTACAAGTTTGGACCATATATACATATACCTAGGAGTATTTATATCAAACATTACATGGGGTCAATCCCCAGCACCACAGGAAAAAAAAAGAATTAATTTCCTTGCTGCATTTGCCACCCTCTATTCTACTCCTCAAAGACAGTCTTTATTTTTATGTTGTTTCTACTAATAGTTGCTTCTACATTTCTAAATAATAAGTATATACAGCTGTTTTATGATATTTTAAGTATTGGGTATTTTATTTACCTCTAGTGATGACAGGTGAGGATTTAATTCTGTTGTCACCATCAGCCCTCTCCAGCCTTTCTATGTAATTATACTAATCTTTTAACTTAAATCTATAAATAATTTCATTTTTATTTTGTAGCTGTGAGTTTATGCCATAGATTATTTTTTGTCTTTTCCAACTTTTGTTTTTTCCTGAGTTTCTAACAGCCTTTCTGTTTTTCTTCTACAATTTTCCTTTAAAGCTTGATACTTGTCATCAACTTGCTGTCTGTATCAATTGATAACAGAGCCTCACCTTTATAGGTTTTTCCTACTTTACCATGTATTCATTTCAGTCTTGGGATGCAAAATTTGTATGTATGTTCTTATCTGCTTTCTGAGGTATTCACCTTTTCAGAGTAGTTACAAAAGCACTGATCAAAACTAAAACACAATTAAAGCTTACTCATGTTACCATGTCTCTTACTAAAAAAAAAAAAAAATAGCTCTTGTATTATCTGTTATGTTTGTAATATTGTTTGCTTTATAACTGTTATAAATTCTATGTATTATTAATATGTATATTTGATTGTTATTTGTAATTGCCAAATTGTAATTTTAAAAGAACTTCATGGAGAAGTTTAAAAACCAACCATTCTAATCTATAATCAACAAAATTTTATCTTTAATGTTTACTAGTTCAAATTATTATATGGAGATTTCAATTATTATTCATATATAAGAGGCCTTTTGAAATAGTTGACTTTAAGACAACCAATGTATTTAGTATCAAGCTAACTCCTAGAAGGCAAGATACCTGAATATTTAATATTTTATACTAGTGAGTATTTAAATCATTCCTAAACACATTACTAAAGTACTCTGAACTCAGTATATACTATTTTCAATTGAAATTATGTTCTAATGCTGTGCTTATTCTGTGGATTGGAGAACAAAATGATTTGATTATTTCTCTTATCTTTGCTATTGAAATTTTTCTGATGCTTTCTATATAATGTCTCATCTTCTTTTATTTAACCTAAGTTCCAATCATTTTGCAGTGACATGGTTTACTGTGGAATATATGACAATGCTTTAGATAATGACAACTACAATCTCGCTAGAGGTTTCAATTATCACCAAGGACCTGTAAGAATTTTGTTTTCTCTTCTGAGTTTTCAGTTTGAATTATTTTTCAAATAAGTTCACATATTCACAGTCCTTTTTCTTTACTTTTAAATCACCTTTTTTAGGAGTGGCTATGGCCTGTTGGGTATTTTCTTCGTGCAAAGTTATATTTTTCCAAATTGATGGGTCCAGATACTAGTGCAAAGACTGTATTTTTGGTTAAAAACGTTCTTTCCCGACATTATGTTCATCTTGAGAGGTAAGTTGTCATGGGCATATAATTTCTACAACTGGTGTATAATCAGTACATTAGATATTAGGTTAGTGAGATTTCCTTAGAATCAATTTCTGTGTATACTAGGTATCCCAATGAAACTTGAAACCTTTAACACGACAAAGTCCATCATGGAATTCTCACCTTCTCTTTATTATTTTAGGTTGTAACTTAAAGATGAGGATTTGATATTGTATGATTTGTATGCATGAAATAGTCTTTGATCTTCAAAATTTAGCTGGTATTTTTAGATATGGTTAATACAGAATAAATTAAAAAACAAAAATATTCAGGCCAGATCTTCTGAGTTAATTAACTTAAGTTAATTGACTTGACATCAAGAAACAATTTGCATAAATTCATTATAGTTAAAATATCAGAACTGGCCTTTTAACTATTATTTCAAAAACCATATTTCACCTCCTCTGTCTTAATTTCTAGCAGATAAATTATCTGAGATATGTTTTTCTAAAATGGTACAAATTTAGTCACATCTATTATAGTTTCTCAAATTCTAGATTATGCCTAAATGTCTCTTCCATCTTATTGCTCAGACTAATTATGCATAACTGGCATAAATTATTATCTCCTGTCTTATAAGAACATAAGGGACTTCAGTCTATCACAACAAGTATTGTGTCAAAATTGGTTTTCATTAGCTTAAATGTAGTCACAGAAAGCCTTACCCTGTCATTGCCTTGTACTGCTTCTGGGCTTTTTTTTTTCCCCCTTTGTTCCCTTTTGTCTCTGAAAAGTAAGAATATCTGGCTTGCAGGAGTCATTTTGCTTTTACCTGTGATCTCATCACTTCAGACCTATTCTCTAATTTGCTGCAGTAAATATCCTCCCTTGGTATTCCACTTAATCATTTCTACTTAAGCTACAAAGATATCTATCATCCTAAAATGAAATAAAATCCCTTCATACAACTATTAAGCCTGATCCTGTCTCTCTTGTCAGCACACATCACCTTCAGGAGTAACTTCTTCCTTCTTTTTCCTTTTGACCACCCCCTTAGTCATTACCACCTGCATCTGACTTTTGCCCTCACTCAACAAGATCGATCCTCATTCCAGATCCCATGACTTCTCTTCAGTTCTCTTCATTGACCCATCATTTTTGACATTGTTGCTTTCCTCTTTTCATGAAAAAACTTATGCTGTCCATAGCATTAGGTTTCACTTGTTTACATGGTAGTAGTAAATTTAATAACAACAAATAATGTTTATTGAGCACTTAACCATGTTCCTGACATTATTCTAAATGTATGAATGGAAAATGGCTTATTTAATCCAAACAACTACATAAAATTGCTACTGTTACCATTGCCACCGTTTACTGTTGTCATCTGCTTCTCCACCTACTCACTATTGTGACCATGGGGATGTTACTTAACCTCTCTAAGCCTTGGTTTTATAATCTGTGTATCGAGTGAGATAGGATTGTTTTGAGGATTGATGTATTAGTACATGTTACATAGATAATAACCCAGATTTGAGCTATGATTAATTATTTCCATTTTATAACCAAAATTAAAAGGGTGAAGTAACTTGTTCAAAGTCAGATGGCAAGTAATCTAGTTCAGCTTTTACTAGAGTTCGGGAAGTCAGGTCCCCAGCCTGTGCTCTTAACAGTTACACTATTGGCTCTTTTTACTACTTCTCTGGCTTTTATTTCTAGCACCTAATTATATTCATTCTCTAAGAATCTGGGGGTGGGGGTGTTCTTGTTTGTTTTTGTTTTTGTTGTGTAGTACTGAGGACTGAGCCCAGTGACATGCACATGCCTGGCAAACTACCAGTGAGCTACATCCCCAGCCCTTTTTAAAAATTCTATTTTGAGGCAAGATCTTGCAAGTTGCCCAGGTAGGCCTTGAACTTGTGATCCTCCTGCCTCAGCATTCTGAGTAGCAAGGGTTATAGGTGTGCACAACATCTGACTGCCTTTCTTCTTTTCTAAAACAGGTGCTTAGTGCTGTTCGTTTCCCATTAAGCATTAGATTAGCAGTATGGCACAAATTCTGATATTCATTTTCATTTACCTGAAGTACTTTTATTTTTTCCTCTGATTTCATCTTTCACCCACGGGTTACTTAGAAAGGCAATATTCTGTCTAGGTGGTAATTAACCTGTTTTCAGTTGCAAAGAATATTCTGCTATCTTTAGGTGGGGTGTTCTAGAAATGTCAGTTGATTCAAGTTGGTTAATGGTGATATTCAGATTGCTTATGGGTTTTCTAACCACTTGTTCTGTGAATTACTAAAAGAGGAATATTGAAACCTCTTGCTTGGGCTGGAGCAGTGGCTCAGTGGTTACAGTGCTTGCCTGGCATGCACAAGGACGCAAGTTCAAACCCCATTGCCACTTACAACTAAGTGCTGGAGCAAAGAAAGCCACATGAAAAACTAAATTGATTCTCTCTCACTCATGTGTTCTCTTTCTCTCTCCTTCTATCTTAAAAAAAAAAAAGAAAAAGAAAACTTTTGCTCTTGTATCAGTTTTTCATGTGTTTTGAAACACTATCATTAGGTGCATAAACATTTAGGATTTTCATGTTCTCTTATAAAATCACATTCCTTATCACTGATATTTTGTTTGGTACTAATATAGTACCCAGATTATTTTTATTTGTTACTACAACATATATTTTCCATCCTTATGTTTTATTTTTTTAATAAAGAGAGAGGGACAGTGAGAGAGAGAAGGAGAGAGAGAATCAATTTTATTTTGTTTTTCACATGGCTTTTGTTGCTCCGACACTTCGTTGTGTACGTGGTGCTGGAGTTTGAACTCACGTATTCACGCATGCCAGGCAAGTGCTATAACCGCTGAACCACTGCTCCAGCCCCCATCCTTACATTTTAAAGCTCTCTGTGTCTCCTCTGGCTCTGACACTCCTTTGTGGTGTGTTCTGAAACATAAATGCACTTCCCATCTTGTCTGACACCCCATACTAGGCCACCTCTACATGTGAGTGGCTTCCTAGCATCACTTGGGCTCTGAGTATTCACTCTGGACCACCCTCACCTCTGGCATGGCTTTCTTCCATATACCTCTTGACCTCTGATATCTTGCTCTGAAGTACTTTCTATCCTTTACTTCTTTTCTCCTGCTTTCCCTAATTGTGGATACCTCCCTTGTTCTGGTCTGCCTAATTACTTTAGGGATGGATTTTTTATGAAATGAATGAGAGAGACTTCTTTATACCAGTGTGGGTATGTTCAGTATACTAGTGTCCACATTTAATTGCAGCATAGTAGTAGTTTTATAATCTTGTTTGTTCTATAACATCAGTAGGACTTTGTTGTAACTAGGGCTGCCATAACAAAACACCACAAACTAATTTCACAGAAGCTATTAAACAACAGGATATTGTCTTAAGTTCTGCAGGTCAAAAATCTGAAATCAAAGCATGGGCATGGCCATGCTCTTTTGAAGGCATTAGGGCTTATGACAGAAAACCTTCCATCTTCACCAGATGTTCCCTTTGTGTGCATGTCTTGTGTCCAAATTTCTCCTGTTATAAGGATGCTACTCATATTGATTAGGGCCCACGCTACACCATTATGACCTTATTTTAACCAGTCATATCTGAAATTACTCTATTTCTAAAGAGGTTCACATTCTAAGATATTGGGGGGTTAGGACATCAACATATGAATTTGGGGGGATATAGTTCAACCTATAATAGGTACCCAGGCATCCCACTTCAGAAATATGGCATTTTGTTCTGAAATAACTTGAATTAAAATAATTTTTCTATATTTCACATTTCTTTTTGATAGTTCTTTTTATACTCATATTTTCCTTTTTCTTTTTTTTTTCTTTTTTTGGCAGTAC
>PVKS010024701.1:0-16916 GCA_004027875.1 Aplodontia rufa | reverse complement strand
CAAGGTCCTGAATTTGGTCCTCAGCCCTGAAAAAAAAAAAGAAAAAAGAAAGAAGCATTATAAATTTCAGTATTTTTAGCTTTCTTTAATTTATTTCATATTTAAGGGTGTATTTTGAAATTAAGAATAAATTAGACACACTAATTGAGCTGTATTCTACTAGTGAGACCTAGAACAAATTACTTAACCTATATAAATCCCTCTTAACACTCTATAAATAGTAGTAATTATAGTTGCTATATCATAGGATTACTGTGAGCATTAAATGGGGCAATATATATAAAGTACCAAATATTAAATCATAATTACATAATGTTTATTATTTAGTTAAGTGAAAAAGTTCTTTTTCTAGTTATAATTCTTAACATTTATTATTTTATTTAGTTTTACAGTTGTATCAAGATCCTACATGGGGTGCAGCTCAAAAGTAGAGTGCTTCCCTAGCATGCTTGAGGCCTTAGAGTCAATTTCCAGCACCACACCCACACGCACAAAAATCATACATAATACATCCACATAATTACAACTTGAGTCTTATAACTATAAAAGAATGAATTTCTTCCTGAAATAATGTTTGTTTATATTTCCATATTGCTTGGAATGGTGAGTGGTTTTTTCCTATATTTCTAACACATAAAGGGATTCCTTTATATTTGAAAGTCATAATTATTGAGGATATTTCAACCTTAATTCCTTATATCTTTAGGATATTCTGCTTCATTTTGTTACAAATGATTGTTTCTTTACTATAATGCAAATCTTAACTATCTTGTTAATATGTGTAGGTTATGTCTCATAAAATGTCCTTTCTTTTTTACAGATCCCCTTGGAAAGGACTGCCAGAATTGACCAATGAGAATGGCCAATATTGTCCTTTTAGCTGTGAGACACAAGCCTGGTCAATAGCTGTTATTCTTGAAACACTGTATGATTTATAGTTTGTTCAAATACATTTAATAAATATGCAGCCTAATATGGAATGCAAGGTCATAATGCAAATGCCTGTGTACACAAACTCAAGTCATTTTTTAAATCTTATTCTTATGATATTGATGCCCATTTAGATAAGATTATAAAAGCACCAATTTTTATTTTTATTTTTTTTAATGGATAAAGTTAGCTGTCAATTTGAAAAAGGAAGAAAACCATGACTACCCATGGAACATCTTTTGAGTTCATTAAGTATTCTTCAAATGTATGGAAATACAGAGTTAGAAAACAAACTCTTATATAACCTTAAACTTATACAAAATTGAAAATAGAAAAATGGAAAGGTTATCTTTAAATTGTGGTATATATTCACAAATAATACATACTGAATAGCCTGAGGTTCATTAATGATCTCAACATTTACTGTAACCTTCTTAATACCTTACTCAATGCATATTTCAGAAATACTTCCTACATGTAGAGTGATGGAAGTATCTACCTACAATATATGTTCATAAATGAAGCACAGATGTTTAAAATGTGCTTTTATTTTTTCATTGATATATCAATGTTTTTTAATGTAATGAATGCTAGTAGTTTATTTAGCACAACTTACTTGTGCTAATGATACATAGAATGTATGAAAACAAAAGATAAAAAGCAGAGCATTAGGGAATTTATTTCATAAAAACAGTTTTGTAAAAAGAGCTTTGGGTTCCAGGTCCCTATTATGAAATAATTTACATTGTCAAAACGGAAATTGTTGGGCATATTTATAAGAAATTTCAAGAAGAAAATAATGTTATATTAATTTTCTAAAACTTGACAACTATCTTTAGTTTCAGTGCACAAATCTATTGATCACAATAGATGCTGATTTTTCTGTTAATGAAATGTACACTGCCAAGTTCAGTATTAAGAGTAATCTTAATATAATAAAGCTATAGATACAAATTCAGTAGTTACCTTGAGTCCAATAAAATAATTTGAAAAGTATTGTATGTTAAGATACATTAAATTGAAAATGATGTAAAAGGAAAAAGGGTTTTACCACTTATATATGTGTTGACATTTTTGAGTACTACTTGTTTCCTAAATGGAATTTTTTACTGTTTTACTGTATATGTCTCAAGAGAGTAAATTAAATTAGATCATTATAGTTCATTTGGAAGAAAGTAGTTGTAAAAATCTTTTCATTACTATTTAATATTATTCAGGGATATGTATATGTTCATACATATATAAATAAAATAATGGTACAGTAGAATTTTACTCAGAGATCAAATACCTAACAACCTTAACTAATATAATACTGAGAAAAACAAACAAAAACATGTGAAGTAAAACTTCTGGGTAAGAAAAATGTATAAATGCATCAAATGTCAAATAACCATGCTTAAAAGCTCATGCAATTCACTGTAAGATTACCTGCCCACCCTTCTTCAAAGCTGATCCTGCTTTAGAAAGTTTCACTAGCTTTGTTTTCTGGTTTCCCAGTCTAAACCAGATTAAGTCCTACAAATTCTAGGACATTTGTGATAGAAATCTGACCACTATTTATAAACACAAATTTCCAGATTTTCCTTTTTCTTCAGTTTCTCCCTTGTTCAATGTATAACCATCTCTAAACTTTGGAGGCAAAAGGAATGACCTTAGCCAGGTGCAGTAGCCCACACCTGTAATCCTAGCATCTCAGGAGTCTGAGGCAGGAGGATCGAAAGTTCAGGCCAGCCTGGTCAGTTTAGCAAAATCTATCTCAAAAACTGAAAAGGACTGGGGATGTAACTTAGTGGTAGAGCATCACTGGTTTCAATCCCAGGTGCCTATGGGTGGGTAGGTACTTTTCTTGAGGGAAACTTTAGTTCATCAAAGGTTTATGTAGCAATGCTGCTCAATCCTAACTTCTACATTACAAGAGATAAGAAAGGTAACAGAAAACCAGTATATTTAACCAAAGCAATAAGTAACAGCTGATGGTTAAATGTGACGAAATAAATACATAACAAGTTGATGATTTTTTTTTTAAAAAAAATAGTCATGTTAGTTTATCTACTGTAGGGCAAATCTTGGTAAATCTTTAGGATATTGCTTAAAAAAAAAAGCATTGAGGGATAGTGAGAGAGTTGAGAAAAACAGACAGAGAGAAACAATTTTTATTTCATTTTTCGTGTGGCTTTCATTGTTCTGATACTTCATTGTATACGTGGTGCTGGGGTTTGAACCTGTCTACTTGTGCATGCCAGGCAAGCACCGTAACTACTGAGCCACCACTCCAACCCCAGGATGTTGCATTCTTAATGAGGAATATTAATAAAAGAACATTATCATATTCCGCATGGTCTCCTTTAGAGTTTATAAAGGCATATTGCAAGTTGGGGTGTGTAGCTCACTGGTAGAGTGCTTGCCTAGTACATGGAAATCCCTGGGTTTGGTCCCCAACCCCCACCCGGACACACACACACACACACACACACACAAAGGAGGAGGCATGCTATGCGTTATTCCATCCATGTTACTTAAGTAACAGTTTGAGATTTAGATTTTAGAATGATAAATGTCACTTGACTGAAGAACATTTAGGTAAAATGCTTCATTCCTGAGTGATGCTGAATAAGATGTTATTATATTAATTTTGACAATCGTCTGTGCCTTGGTTTTTCATTAATCCAGATCAGTTTTACTCTTCAAAATTGAGAGGTAAACTTGCTGGTTTTACCAGTATGCTGTGATATTTTAGTAACTTTTTAAAGATAATTGAGGAAATATGAGATCTGTTGAATCTATGAATATTGTAACATAATCCATTCTGGTTTGTCTTAAGCTAATCTATCTAGTGGGCAAATGTCATTTATGTCTGTTGCCAAGAAAATAAAAATGTTTTCTAAAAGACTGAGTTTTGTTTTCATTGAATTATTTACCAATTAACTTGACATTTATTAAGTGCTTGCTTATCTGGGTGCTTACCTTTTTGTTGGATGTGTATGGACAGAAAAAAGGGGAAGAATTTTAGGCCATTTGGTAATTTATTTAATTAGTCGTGTCAAAATTTGGAGCAAAATGAACTCTTGATGTATAAACAGATCTATTAGCAACTGTACACTCCCCTGGTATGTCTTGAATACCATGAATTTTTTATTTACCTTTTATCAGCTTACTAAATGCAAATCTACAGGCCAAAATAGACATACATATATATGTGCCTCCTGAAGTAACCAAAAAGATTTTTTCACTTTTAATTGTTTTACTGAATAATATGCTTGCATATGTACCCACACAGACATATAGAATCATATCTAATAATCAGATTTTACCTATTTCATTTTTGCCTTAATTAGTGTTGCTTCATTTTTTACTCTAGATATATACCTTTTATCTTCAGATATAAGGTGTTAACTTAAAAATCCAAACCTGTAAGTTTCAAATGGTTTTAGGTTAACTTATCAAACTTATATACACTTATTTAAACCCTCCGTGTGTCAAGGAACTTCCTTAGTTTTTTGTTTTGTTTTGTGTTTGTATGAGCCTTGAATTATGAAGTAGTACTGATGCCTGGTCATTTGGGCTGCAACTTTTTTTTAATATATTTTTTCCTAATGTATTTGGTTTTGCTATTTTGGCTAGAGGGATTCCTTGTTTAACTCAAAAGATTTTAAGTTTTCTTTAATCAAATCGTTCAGTGTTTATTTTTCTGAATTCTTCTATCCCTTCAAAATTTAATTAGTCTCACTCAATAATTTGATAAATTTTTCCTACCCTTTTCTTTTGGGCTTATGGGTTTTTTTTAATAGCTACATCTGATATGAGGTAGCACATTACTTAGGTTTTTTCCAAAATTGTTATATTCTGAACTCATGAGTTTAATATGATTTATGGTGGTTCATTTTTTCAGCCATTGAATTTTTCTTTAAGAGTACAGCCTACTTCTAGGTTATATTGTTGAAGCTATCTGCCTATTTACTCACTTAACTACTGTAGTTGTTTCAATATTTATTAGAGTTTTTTCTTACCACCTTCCTCTCACCAATCCCCTACTTTTCTTTTTTCAGAATTTTGTTATATGGTCTCAACCATTTGTTCTTCTCAATTACTTTTCAAATCCAAAAGCTATTAGCATTTTCCCTAAAATTGCACTATTAAGTAAATTTGATATGAACTAACATTTATATAATATTTAATTTTATGTAAGAACATAGGATGTCTATATTTTTTT
The DNA here is from genome assembly GCA_004027875.1 of Aplodontia rufa. NCBI lineage: Eukaryota > Metazoa > Chordata > Mammalia > Rodentia > Aplodontiidae > Aplodontia > Aplodontia rufa. The sequence continues at coordinate 11,776 of PVKS010024701.1, read as the reverse complement.
TAGCTTGCTGGAATTCTTCCTGATTTTTATGTTTTCGTTGTTCTGATCTATTTTGGTTCATCTTGATGGCATATTGGATAGAATGAGAGAGGTTTAAATTTGGGCCTGAGACAGGAGGATCACAAGTTGGAAACCAGCCTCAACAATTTAGCAAGCAGCAAGACCCTGTCTCAAAAAATAAAAAGGACTGGGGATGTGGCTCAGTGGTTAAGTGCCCCCGGGTTCAAAAAATAAAAACAAGCAAATCCTTCCATGATAATGTCAACTAACCCTCAAACTTGCCCACCAAGCAGGGACTAGGTGTCACCACAATCTGTGAACCCTGAGTGCCCTGGAACCTCTTCTATCTCAGATGCCTCCCTCATCCCCATATCACAGCTGAAGGGATCCAGGCAACACTTGCTGATGGCTGGGTCACAACCTGGCAGGGGCAGCAATGGCACTGTGCACCTTCCCCACTGAGGCAAAAGCACTTTGGGGAGGTCACATGGGCCCCTCATCATTTCTCCTTCCCCACCCCAGCCCTTTATTCCACACTGTGCAGACAATCATTTTGTATGAATGGCAGGAGCAATACCTAAAGTTATACACCAATGATTTGTTAACTAATCCACTGTTTCCAGATGTCTGACATATTAACAGAGCATCTGCTTTGTTGAAAAAAAAATCCGTGATCTTCCTATTTTTGTTACTCTGATGAAATACCTGGGGCAGGTTACTTTATAAGGAAGAGACGTTTGTTTTAGCTTACAATTCTGGAGATTCAGGGGCTCACTTCTGGTGATAGCTCTCTTGCTGGCAGTCACAAGGCATCACATGACAAAGACAGGGAGTGCCTGTGTATTGCATCTTGCCTCTTCCTGTGCTTAACCTTGCCTGGGATCCAGTCCTGTGCATGCTCTATCCTAACCTAATCCTAGTCACCATCCAAGACCCCACTTCTGAACACCATAGTTGGATTAAGTTTCCACTCTCTTAATAACTCACAATGAGGATTAAATTTTTTCATTCCTCACGGAATTATGAGGAAAACCTTTCTTGAACAGAGGACATTAAGGGTTCTTCATGATTTGGTCATTATCTCTTTCCAGGACTATTGCTACAATGCCTCTTTGCTTTTTCAAAAGCTGATTTCTTACTTCTCTGAAGCTTTTTCCATTGTAAAAAACAAGTATGACGGTAACACCTAGCATGCATAGTAGTAAGAACTCAGGATTAAGTTTAGCTGCGTATAACAGAACCCAAATAACAGTGGTCTAAATAAGATAGAGCTCCATGTGTGATCCAGGGCTGGTAAAGTGGTTCTATGGTCACTAAGAACCAATGATAGGGCTGGGGATGTAGCTGAGTGGTAGAGAGCTTGCCAAGTGTGCGTGAGGCCCTGGGGTTGATCCCAGCCCCACAAAAAAAAAAAAGAACCAACAAAGTGTCTAATGACATTTATTCTATAACCTGCCAAATATCGTTTTAAAATTGCTGTTCTGGGGATCAAACCCAGAGAATCACAGATGCTAGGCAAATGGCATATTACTGAGCTACATACCTAGCCCCAAATATAACTCTTTAAATGTGAGCTCACTCTCTTCTAAATGTTACAAGAAGAAGTGAACAACAATTTCCTTAATCAATGGTTTCTCCACAAATTTTTTTTGCTTAACCCATCCAAAGCCTGATTGTGGGGAGACAACTCCAAGTTAATATTTTCTGAATTGGTAGCTAAATTTTATTTTTAAAATGCACAATTATAAACTTACATTAAATTTTAAAGATGCAAAAGTGTTATTGTTTAACTCTTTACTGATGAACCAAGATAAAATTTTGTACAGATTTTTATTTTTTTAGTTTAGTTGGTTTTAATTCCACTTTGTTCTCTCTCATCATTGGAAGGAGGAGAAGAAATATATTTCAAAAAAACACATGCACTAGTTTGGAATAAATATTTAACACAGTGTGATTGTTTGGTAGACTTTCCTTTCATCTTCTGAACATCTTTAGAAAAGATAAGTGGAGTTTTTTTGTTTGTTTGTTTTAAGTAACTTCAAAGCACTAACTAAGACAAACCTACAGTAACTTTCTATTAGAGATTCATTTAACTTACTGGTATTGAGCTTGGCTTACTCAGAAATAAGCAAATATATTACTCCCCTCGGGGGGTCTTTGTGTGTTTCTCATGTGATTGTTCCACTGGGCCAAGTGTGATTCTAATGTTTAAAAATGTCATTTTCAGCTGGGAATGTAACTCAGTGGTAGAGTGCTTATTTGGCATGTATAAGGTCCTCTGGGTTCAACTCCCACCCCAAACCCCAAAGTTGCTACAAAACATTTTCCTCACTTTGCCCATCAATACAAAGCAATTATAAACTTCAATTCCAGCCAGTTCCGTTTTGTAAAACCTGCTTTAAAATCGTCCGGACAGGCCCCAAAATTCTGTAGATAGCTTTCCCTAACTCTCCTTTCAAGAATCTACTAAAATACCAATAAGATGGCATTTTTCCTTGAAGCAATATGTAAGCCATAATCAACAGGGTTTTCTAAAGTTGTTTGTGGGGGAATTTTATAGAGCTTTAGCAGAGAACTTTTCAGGTGACTAAAGTTCACTCCTCTCTAGATCAGACCCTGCTCTGCCACTGGCATGTTGTCATATGTGTGTATTTTAATATACTCTAGTTTTTCCTCTTTCTTTTGACCCTAATATAATTGAAATCCTTGTATTTCAAATATTCTATGACTCAATTTTTGCAAAACAGATTATATTTCATTCCCATTGATTGGTATAGCTTATAACTCATTTTTTCTTCTCTGCCAGAGTTGATTCCATTGTTTGAATTTATATATCCTTTCAAGCAATACTCTACAAGAAAAGAAGAATTGACTTCAGTCTCGGTAATGCTTCTGATTACAACATGTGTTATATAACCCAAAATAAAGAAACATTTGAAGAGAAAAGCAACAGTACTGTGAAATCAAAAGAAAAATCAACAAAGTAAATCAATACATGATGCACGTTTAGAGGTTAGCTGCCAAGAGAATGCAAACTTGTATTGAATTATGTATATCAGGGCTGTTTATTGATTTAAAAAAAATCCCGTAATAGCAAATCACAAGTGGTCTCATTTCTAAAGGTTATACTCTTCAGAGATTAAAACATAATGTCATACATAGTTTTTGAAAATATGCAGATACAGGAACCTTGCATTTGGTGGGCAGGTAATGAAGAGGAACCACAAAGGTGATGTAATCTTCTGAGTTTTAGGTTTCCATTCTGTAAGAGGGATTCAGACACCTTGTGACACTGTCAAAAGGATTTCCTTCTCTTAAGTTTTAGGTAGTTTCCCAATTCTTTTTTTAAAGAGAGAGGGACAGTGAGAGAAAATCAATTTTATTTAGTTTTTCATGTGATTTTCATTGCTCTGACACTTTGTTGTGTACATGGTGCTGGGGCTGGAACTTGAACCCTCGCACATTCAGGCATGCTCCGTAACCGCTGAGCCACCTCTCCAGTCCCAAGTTCCCAAATTTTATCTTCTTCTTCTTCTTTTTTTTTTTTTAAAGAGAAGGACAGCGAGAGGGAGAGAGAGAGAGAGAGAGACAGAGAGAATCAATTTTTATTGAGTTTTTTACATGGCTTCTGTTGCTCTGACACTTAGTACGTGGGTGCTTGCTGAGGTTTGAACCTGTATACTTGCCAACACAGGGCAAGTGCTGTAACCACTGGGCCACCACTCCAGCCTCCCAATTTTTCTTCTTTATTTCATAGCAGAAGAGAAGAGAAAGAAAAGGCTGTGAACAACAGAATCCCAGTGCCTGATGAGACAGTGGCCATCAGCTTTTTGATTAATTAGTCTTCTTTCTACTTTGACATTTTCTTCCCTCAAACAAATCCATATCCCTGGGGATAGGAATTCGATATTAAGAACTTCTAAGCCCCAGGTGAGTCTGATGTGCTGTCAGAGCTACAATACTGGAAATCTGAATTCTGAAACCAAAACATTTGGCAGCCAAAAGAAATTGCATATTTTCTGTTTTCTTGTTTGACTTTTATAAAAATGTTTTCAAAGTGGTCATCACATGCACATACAATTTTTCACCCAGATATTTATTTTAAACAAGCATACAATTATTCCATTATATATCAATCATCTGAAAATTATTTTGTTTTAAGGGAAAAGTTTCAGGTGTAACATTTCTTTCTCTCTGTTCATGTCCAAGAAAACTGAGGCTCATACTAATTAAGTGACCCATAAAATAATTATCATATATCATAAATCTTGAGATATGACAATAACCATCATATCTCAGGAAAGAAATATTCACAGGAATCTTGTGAAGATAAAAATGAAACAAATGATTATTCTACTAGAATTATTCTACTAGGGATTATTCTACTAGAAAATGTTTCTCAAACTCTGTTGATTTTGTCCCCCAAGAGATACATATATCAATATCTGGAGATAATTCCAGTTATCACTCAGAAGTATGCTATTTACCTGTAGTGAGTTCTTAAATATCCTACAGTGCATAGGACAGGCCTCACAACCTCACAACAAAAGAATTCTGCAACCCAAAATGTCAATAGTGGTAACACTAAGAAAGTTTGTACAAGAATATAATATTTAAAACAAAATTGGCTAGGCTCTGTGGCACATACCTATAATGTAATCCCAGCGCTCAGGAGGCTGAGACAGGAGGATCATAAGTTCAAGGCTAGCCTTAGGAACGTAGCAAAGCCTTGAGCAACTTGTACAGACTCTGTCTCAAAATAAAAATAAAAAGGGCCAAGGATGTGGTTCAGTGGTTAAGCCCTTCTGGGTTCAATCCCTGGCGTGCACACACACACACAAAATGACTTTTATATCTCAGTATCACCTTTATCTTCAAAAGTACTTTCACCTTCCAGTAAAACAAACATTCACTGTCTTAATAATTGGCTATGACTTTACAGTTGCATTAGAAACAAAAGATGAGACTGAAGCAATTTTCGTTATTTCTAGGGAGAGTCCTTTCAAAAATTGCCTGGCACAGAAAGACAAATACCACATGCTCTCAGTAACACATGGAAGCTAAAGAGTTGATCTCTTTGAATCATAAGTAAATGGCAGTTACCAGAGTTTGGGAAGGGTGTAGGGGAGGAGCAATGTAGAGAAGAAGATGAATGGGTGCCTGGTGCAGTTTGGTGGAAGTAATAACTTCCAATGTACTGTAGCCATCTTATGTTCTAATGTTCTAATCGCTAAAAATAATTGTATATTTCAAAATAGTAGAGATTTTTTGGGATGTTCTGAACACAAAGAAATGATAGAAATGATGAATGTCTGAGGTGATGGGGATACCATTGTGATCTGATGATTACATATTATATATATACATGAATTGAAATGTCACACTGCATCCCATACATATGTACAATTGCTACATATTAAAATTTTTTTTAAAAAATTCTGGTTACAATTTACCAAAAACCAAAGTATTTTTCTCCCCCTAATGCTCCAAGATTCATCTGGTCTTTGGATGCACTATTATGATACGGAACATGCAACCTTTGACTGTCCTTTCCCAACCACCACATAATCATGAGAGATAAGTAACTCAGAATAGAAGGCCTTGGAAATGGAGTAACCTTTACAGAGAATACTGGGGGCCAAACACCATCCAAATCCATCAAGCCATCTGACAGACCTGTGAGAGTCACAGCATCAAATCCAAGACTGCTGCTATAAGCTACTGTCTTCACAAAAGGCAGCAGGATGGTTGAAAAGACACATGCCATGTCTGAGAGACTGTCTCCTAATTTAAAACTAACTTTGAAATTACAACATTGTTTCTAGATGCTTCATTTTATTAAAATTTAATTTGAAAATGCTGTTACCAACTGGTTGTCCTAACTCCCCTCCTATCCTGTCAAATAGTTTAAAGATATTTTGTATAATCTACTTGTTAAAAACTAGAATAACAAGACCTCTTTTCTCTTCTTTATAATCCTGTAAACAATTTCGTATTTAGAAATCGGCAAGCTCAATTTACTATAGCTAGACTATGGAACCAACCCAGATACCCCTCACTCGACAAGTGGATTAAAAATTTTTGGTACATACATACAATGGAATACTATTCGGCCATTAGAGAAAATGATAGTATGGCTTTTGCAGCCAAATGGATGGAGATGGAAAAAATTACGCTAAGTGAAGTATCCCAATCTCAGAGACTCAAGGGCCGAATGTTTTTTCTCATTTGTGGAAGCTAGAATACAACCGGAAACAGTATGTTGGATGGCTAAGCTAATAATAACCTCAACATGTATGAATTTTTACACAAACTGGGGTATCATTGCCTAGGATACCTGGAGGCATAAAGATGGGGGCAGGTTTGGGGGAGGGCTTAGGAAGGATATCTAGGAGACTGGAGGTAGGGAATATGGGAGAATCATCTCAGAAGGAGATCTCTGACCTCCACGAGATGTTCATTTAACACAGGGGTTCTTCTGGTGTAATCATAGAATCACGGAGAATCCAAGGGGGACATCCATGACATGGCATCAGCCTTGGCTAACTATGTAAATATACATTGGTTCTTGATTGTTTGATAATGATTCCCCCTCAATTGTAAGTCCATATTAATCTAATAAAAAAAATCTTTAAAAAATTGGCAAGCTGTCCTACTGAGCAGCAGCTGTGCGGTCTTTATAAAACCCTGTTATCTTTTTCTTACCCTCCATTTATTTTTTGCTTCCCTTCCTCCCTTCCTCTTTTACTCCACATTTGTTCCTCTCCTACCTTTTTCTTATCATAGAAGCTGCAGGCATCATATGTATGTTCTCAGCAGTATTCATAACTGAAAATTTAAACATCTTTGAGCTCAAGACTCACAGATGCTAAAACCTGTTGAATGAAATTTTAATAATCCAGTGAGAAAACAACAACCAGATTATTTGGTTTAATATATTTGCATTTAAAAGAACTCTGAGTTAATTTTAACTAAATTCTATCGGGATCTAATACTGTCATTCTCAGACTTTACATTAGATATGTTATTTATTGTGTGAAGCAATTCCATCCTCTAATTATCTTTTATTATTCCCATCATTCCCAGAGAAGAAAAACCTTCTAACAAATACATTCTAAAGTTGTTTTAGTAGTAAGGATTCTATCAAGAAAATATTTCAACTGTTTGTTGATCTAATTTGTGAAAGCCCTGTGTATTCTGATCCTAAGTTGTCCAACCAACATAAATTTCACATTCAAGGTATAGATACAGAAAAGTCTCTAATGGAACTCGTTCAGAATTGGCTGGCTCTAAGGCAAAAACAGTGGCAGAAGGGCATGGTGGAGGAAAATTACTCAGTTCATGGCAGACAGGAAGTAGAGAGAGAGAAGGAGAAGAGTTAAATTTTTTTCAGGGTACAGCCCCAGGACCACCTCCCAATAGTCTAGTTATCAGTGGATTAATTCTCCAATGTGGCCAGAGACCTTATGATCCAATCATTGCCTAAAACCCCCATCTGTTACACATCAGATTTTGAGGGACATTCCATAGTAAAATCACAACAGTACAAAATATATAATGTTTGTTGTAAAATAAACTTCAAATAGGGGCTGGAGAGGTGACTCGGCAGTGACAGCACTTGACTGGTATGCATGAGGACGTGGGTTTGAACCCAATCACCACGTACACAACAAAGTGTCAGGGCAACGAAAGCCACATGGAAAATTAAATAAAATTGTTTCTGTCTATCTGTCACTGCCCATCTCTCTTTTAAAATAAATAAATAAATCTCGACACCCATAGAGACAACTGAAATAGAAGTTGCAAGTTTATCTCACTCTTCTTCAGCTTGCAATGATTCTCTTGGTGAAGGGAGTGGGGAAATAACGTTTTCAAAAGTAATGTTGGCCTCCAAAACAAGAGAGCTTGTCAAGCAAGAGGCATATATTATAGAACAACTTGATTATTAATTAGAATACTAAAAATGCGGAAGGCAATAATCAAATAGCTCAAAGACAGTCAAGACAGTTGGGACTTTTAAATCCCCAGATTTTGAGCTAGATTAGCCCTATGTAATTATGTGTTATTTCAAAGTTAAAAGATACCTGGATCTTTATTTAGTTAAAGGTAGGGCCTGAAGGTTTTCTAATAATCTTTCTTTTATAATGTTTTTATGATTTTATATATATATATCCCTTTAAAATATTTATTAAATCTCATTCTGTATGAACTAAAACATACAGTTCAGTGGGAAATGAGCAAAAACAATAGTTATTAGTAAAAGCAATGAACAGAATTATCTATACTTAGAAATTAAAAATAAGCTATTAGCACTGTCAGATTTGTTCACAAAATGACTTGATCAGCCCCATTTTCTATCCTTTCTTGCTTTTAGCAGTTAATATCTTTCTTGCACTATTATTGATTCACCATCCAGCAAATAGTTGCTCCAAAGGATGAAAATGATTCTTGTCTAGGAAGTGATACAAGAGATATTCTCCTACATACAAATGTATTTAAGAAGGAAAGTAATGATTACTTTTAGCAATCCAGGGAGGGGGTCAGGATAAATCATGCAGCTCTGGCTAAATGAAACAAGCTGAAATGAGCTGTGATACATGGTTTTATTTTCAAGTCTTGATGAAGTCCTACTAAACAAAATAGAACACATTCTCTCCCCAATATTCATAGTGCTGTTGTAGAGGGCCACACAGGTTGTGACTTTAAAGTCAATGTCAAATGCCAAAATATTATAGACAGTCATTTCAGAACTTCAACCAAAGTTGAAGCTAACGCCAATTTCTGTTCTGTTATAAAGTGAAAGATGTTTTAAGAAAATCACAGATTTGTTTTACGTACCGTAAGCATACAAATTCAAACCCTGAATATTGAAAATACTTAACAAAACTCGAAGGCTCATTCAGTATATGTATATAAACTTTTTCTAGAAAATTATTCTATATTCTACTTCCTTTTACATTATTTAGACTTTCCCTGGTCCTGTAGACCAGATCTCTTTACCTCTTTTTTAAGACAGAGAGAGAGAGATAAAGAGAGAATCAATTTTATTTAGTTTTTCATATGGCTTTTCCGACACTTCCATTGTGTACGTGGTGCTGGGTTTGAACCCGTATCCTCACACATGCCAGGCAAGCACAGTAACCACTGAGCCACTGCTCCAGCCCCTACCTTACTCTCCCATAGGATTCTGAGAGTTCTTTGAAGCATTTATATAGTTTTAATTCTATATTAATCATTATTCAAAGTCCTGCATGGAGGACAATGCCTAGAACATAGTAAAAATTCAGTGATTATTTGAACAACTAAATTAATTAATTATGGTCTACTGAGTTCAGTAAGTTAAATACCTATTCTATGACTTACTATACTCTAAGGATATAAAACTGAAACCCAGTTTTATTTTAATGTTAAGTCTATGGCTAGGAAAAACTGCAAGATGATTTAAAATAAAGATAAAAAAATAGCCCAAGTATTCCTAGCATATCCAAACAATTTTTAGAAAAATATGCTATAGCTTATTTTTTTTCTTCTATATACCTTTGAAATGCATTTTCTCTAAAACTAAAGCTGTTCATTTATTAAACATGTTACCAATTTGGGGTATTATTTTAAAATATTAATAAGTCTCAGGAAACATAATTACAAAATGTTTTTAATATATTCCCTTGTAATACCAAATAAGTATTCAACTAATGATAAATGTTCTTCCATTATGCTCTTCAAATACTTTTATATCTATACTTAATGAATTAAACTATGTTTCCATAATGAATTAATTTGTCTCATGGGCAGAAATTGAAGCATGATCACCATCAATTAATGATGTTCTCTTCCTTGGTTTTTGTTCTGTAACATCTTGAATGAAAAAAGCTTTTACTGACACTTCTGAAATTAATATTCCAAATTAATGAGAAAATGTCAAACTCTCAGCTTATAAAAGTGTGTCACATTTCTTTAGGTATATCTTATAAAACAGGCAAGATATATGATCAGTAAATTTGTATTTATGTTGACTTTTTGGTCAATTTCAATACTACTTCCTAATTGTAGGAATTATAGGTTTGGGTCTTCTTTTAATTGAATTGTTTCTAAATATGGGAAAGAGAGTAGTTTTAATTTCCTTTTTGTGCAAAACTGGCATTTATAGACACCCTGAACTATGAAATTTCACAAACCTAGAAAACGATTCTGGATTATTCCTGAAATAGAGAGAAAAGACTGAAGCTCTTCCAATCTTTCCTTTACTAAAATATTCCTATGCTTCTTTAAGGAAGCTCTACAAAGCTTGCAAAGTAGCACCTATTTAAAAACAATGTCTTGCCTGGCACACGCCTCTGTGATCCCTGGAACTAAGGAGGCTGACACAGAAGGATCACAAGTTCAAGGTCAGCTAAAGCAAATTAGGAAGATCCTGTTTTATAATAAAAATAAAAATGGCTAAAAATGTAGCTCAGCGATAGAAAACCCCTGATTCAATTCCCAGTACAATCAATGATCAATTAATAAATAAAACCAATGTATTTTTCAAAGAAAGGAATAATAGAATATTAGTCTATATGCTAGCATTTATTCCTATTGTGAATCGTTTTCCATAATGGACATTCTGCCCAAATAAAATACATTTCCAAAGAGCAAATTTCATTTTCTTGTTGGCTTCCATTACATAGTTGACATGTTTATTTGAAAAATTAAATAAAAAAATGATCAGTCTGAAATTTCATAGGAAGAAATAATGATATTAACCAATCTAATAATTCTTTAAGATGTTACACTTCCATTTCAATATTATAAATTTCTTCTCTCTTTGGGAAGTGTGGCATTACACAGCTCCTATAATTAATTCCTTGTTCTCTGCTTTCTCCACTGTCTTTTAATAACTAGGTACTTCATGCTTCACCCATAGGTAGGACCATTTACTCTATAGACTCCCATTACAATATTTCTGTTTATTTTGGTTTTTGTTTGTTTCTTTTGGGACACAAGGTCTCACCATGTTCACTAGGCTGGGCCATTTTGCTACCTCAATCTCCTGAGGTGCTGGAACCATAGACACATGCCACCCCACCTGGCCCAAGAATTCTTTTCATTTTTTTTAGAAAGAGGGGAGAGAATCAATTTTATTTAGTTTTCCTTCCGGCCTTTGTTTCTCCAAAACGTAGTTGCATACATGGTGCTGGGGTTCGAACCTGGGGCCTCATGCTTGCCAGGCAAGTGCTTCAACCTCTGAGCCACTGCTCCAGCCCCCTAAAAATTCTTAAATTTTGATATTTCAAGGTTTAAAGGTATATGAAATAAATTGTGGTATTTCATAAATTTTATAACTCTTTTTTCAATTTTTTTTATTAGAAGTATATAGAGATACAGTTGAGGGGGAAACATTATCAAACCAACAGTAATCAAAGTATGTATACTTTGATTTCCAGGGGTAATGCCAAAACATGGATGACCACCTTGAGTTTCACCTGTTGTAGTTTCCCCCAGAAGAACTCTTGTGTTAAATGTGTATCTCGGGGAGGAATGACATCGGCTTCTGGGATGGTTACCCCTATTCCCTCTCTCCAGTCTCCTGTGAGTTCTTCATACACCCTCCCCCCTCCCCATTCCCCTCCCTACACCTCCAAGTATCCTAGGGAGCAATCCCCCTATTACTCTGAGAGTCATACAATTTCAAATATTGTTAGGTTAACCGTCTACCCTACTTCTTCCCCATATATTCTAGCATCCACAGATGAGAGAAACCATTCGCCCCGTGAGTCTCTGGGATTGGGATACTTCA
>PVKS010024700.1:0-30742 GCA_004027875.1 Aplodontia rufa | reverse complement strand
TATATATATATATATGTATATATATGATTCATTTTGATACATTCATGCATAGACATAGTATAATTTGGTAGACCAGTACTTTCCATGTCTTCCCTTCCTCCCTCTCTCTTGATTCCCTTTCTCTACTCTATAGGTCTTTCTTCTTCTTCTTCTTTTTTCTTCTTATATACCACTTTCTTTCCTATCTCTCTCTGGCTTCTGAATATGAGGGAAAACATTCAACCCTTCACTTTCTGAGTCTGGCTTATTTCATTTAGCATGATATTCTCAATTCCACCCATTTACCCACAGATGACATAATTTTGTGCTGCTTTATGTCTGAGTAAAACTCCATTGTGTGTATATCTTTATTCATTCATCTGTTGATGGGTACCTAGGCTGATTCCATAACTTGGTTATTGTGAATTGTGCTGCCGTATACATTGGGATGCATGTGTCACTGAAGTATGCTGGTTTTAATTCTTTTGGAAAAGTACCAAAGCGTAGGATAGCTGGGTTATATGGTGGTTCTATTCCTAGTTTGCTGAGGAATCTCCATGCTGGTCTCCCACCAACAATGTAGTAGTGTACTTTCCCCCCACATCATCTCCAGCAATTATCATTATTTGTATTCTTGATGAGGTGAGATGAGATCTCAGTGTAGTTTTGATTTGCTTCTCCCTGATTGCTAAGGATGTTGAACATTTTTTTTCATGTATTTATCAGCTATTTTCATTTCTTCTTTTGAGAAATGTCTATTTAGTTCATTTGACCATTTATTGATTATTTGTTTTTCATGGTAATTTTTAATTATGTGCATATTCTTGATGTTCATCTGTTGCAAGAGTAGCTGGCAGAGGTTTTTCTCCCATTCTGTAGATTTTCTTTGTGGTCTTAATCATTTCCTTTGCTATGCAGAAGCTTTTTAATTTGATGCCATCCTACTTCTTGATTCTTGGTTTTATTTCTTGAGCTTTAGAAGTCATACAAAGGAAGTCAAATCCTGTGCCTGTATGTTGGAATGTTGCCCCTATGTTTTCTTCCAGCAATTTCAGTGCCTCTGTTCTAATTCCTAAGTCTTTGATTCACTTTGAATTGATTTTTGTGCAGATGAGGCATGCATGTCTAGCTTCGTTCTTCTACACGCAGGCACCCAGTTTCCAAGCCCATTTGTTAAAAAGGCTATCTTTTCTCAAACATGTGCTTTGGCACCTTTGTAAAGGATCAGATGACTGGAACTTTGTCTCTGTGTCATCTACTCTAGTCCATTAGTCTTCATGTCTGTTTTTATGCCAATACCATATGGTTTCTGTTACTATAGCTCTGTAGTGAAATTTAAGATTGGATATTGTGATGAATCTAGCAATGCTCTTACCGCTTATGATTGCTTGGGCTATTCTAGGTTTTCTATTCTTCCACAAGAATTCTAGAACTGTTTTTTCTAGTTCTGTGAAGAATTTCACTTGTAGTTTGATGGGAATTTCATTAAATTTGTAGATTGCATTTGGTAATGTGGCCATTTTGGCAATATTAATTCTACCTATCCATGAACATGAGTCTTTTTCAATTTCTTTATTCAGTGTTCTATAATTTTCATTGTGGAGCTCTTTCACCTCCTTAGTTAGGCTTACACCCAAGTAGTTTGTTTTATTTATTTTTTGAGGCTATTGTCAATGGAATCATTTTCTTGGCTTCTTTCTCAGCAGATTGATTATTGGAGTATATGAAAGCTATTGATTTTTGCATGTTGCTCTTGTATCCTGCAACTTTGCTGATTTTTTTAAACCACATCTACAAGTCTTTGGTAGAGTTCTTTGGGAGTCTTCTAAGAATAGGTTCTTGTCATCAGCAAACAGAGATAGTTTGATTTCTTTTTTTCTGATTTGTATCCCTTTAATTTCCCTTTCATGCCTAATTGCTCTGTCTAGTTTCAAAAGCTGTATTGAATGGGAATGGTGAAAATGGACATCCTTGTCTTGTTCCTGACTAGAGGAAGAGTAACAAGTGAAAAAAAATATATAAGCAAAAACAAACAATAATCAAACCAGAGCAAACAAATAATCATCATTATCCAAAGACAAATCAAGGTGAAATAACAAATGGGTGAAAAAAAATGATAAAAAAAATCCATGAGCTAATCAGCACAGAAATAACACACACACACACACACACACACACACACACACAGGAAAAAGAAAAATGGGAAATATTCTTAATGAAAATGAAGGGATTGGGGCTGGAGCAGTGGCTCAGCAGTTAGTGCTTGCCTGGCATATGTGAGGATGTGGATTCAAACCCCAGCACGACGTACACAATGAAGTATCGCAGCAATGAAAACCACATGAAAAACTAAATAAAATTGATTCTCTCTTTCTCTCTCTCTCTGTCCCTCTTTCTTAAAAAAAAAACAAAAGAAGTTGAAGGGATTGTCTTCTCTGGGGTGGTCAATGGTGTTGACAAGGATGGATGTTCCCTGCGTACGCCACACTGTCCTTTGTGTTTCTCCTTGGGCTGTATACCCCTTTGAGAGAGCAAAAGTTTGAAATTGTTAAACCCATCTTCTTTGTGTTGTTCACCAATCTGCCAGCTGAAATGGCCTGGAAACAAATCTGGTTGTAATTACTCTTAGCTTCCCTGCTTAACAATATAAGGTAGGACAAAAACAGCACTGAAAACTGGAGTTTTGTCTTTTTTTACTTTGTTGATTTCCTGAAATATTTCTTTTTTCATCCATTATATCATCATACACACACACACATGCACACACACACACATATATATGCCTATATATGTACATACACATATGGTTCTTGCCCACTAATTTCAACAATTGTGCCATATGTGGTTCTGCTTTTAATGGCTGTTTTGTTTTAATCTTAGTTACGTTTCCCCTTCGCTTTGTAAGTTTTGTAGTTAAAATTTTTATTTCAGACATTGTGAATAAAAGAATAATGAGTGCTAAAGTATTATATTCTTTTGTTTTGCTTACTTACTAGATATTTAACTCCCTTTCCTTCATCAGTTATGGTTAATCACTGGTCATTTAGATTCCTGGGCAAATCAAATTAAGCTTGAACTTTAATTATATTGAGTTCACCTGTGAATAGCTCAACACCTCATTTCTCTCACAGTTATCTTTTTGATCTTCACAGTATTGGAACTGAGAGGGACCCATGCTTCAATTCTAGATATATTTGAATTCAGTGCAATAGGACACCAGAATCAAATTGCTATGGAAATGAACAATGTCAGACCTCCAGATCCTCTTTGCTATTGCATTCTTGGCAAAAATTCAGGCACATAAGAGGGGGAAATATTTTTCAAGATCAACTAATTTTATTTTATCATTTGGGGCTTTTCCAGATTCTGAATTGTCCTGCCAGTTTCATGGTATTCTTAGACGTATGTGATTTCTCCTCATTAATGTAGTCTCTCTGATTACGGGAGACTGGGTCTTCCATCCACTGGTAGCCAGAATGGTCACACTTTAGGTACAGAAGCTGCTGTTGATCTTTTTACACTCAAGAAGGAATTGTCTCCCTCTAGAACTCAGTTTACCAAGTATGCTTGGCTCATAGTATTCTTTTCTAGGTGGTTAGACAAATAAATATAGGATTTTATTTTTCCTGGGTCATTCTTACTAATACAATGGGGAAAAGGATCTTTGGTGTTTTCCTAGATCCTAACTAAAAGAAGAAATATCTTGTATTTATTTATTTATTTATATTTAATTTTTTATTAAGGAGTTGAGTTACTGTACCATCACAGATAAAGTAGTAATGTGATATGCATTTGTTCTTAAGCCAGAATTACCCCCACATCACCCACACATTAGTCTCTTGATTCTTCTATATTTTGCCCCTATAAATGATATAAATGCTTACATTGTGAATTTTCCATAATTAAATGATTGCATAAATATTATTTTTATTCTCAGGGGGGTAAAGAGTATGCTACATTGTTGATTGTCTCCCTATATCCATCCCTATCCTCGCTCCCTTGTATTTATTTTTTTAAAAATGTTGTATGGGTATAGAATTCTAGATTTCCAGTTATCTTCTGAAACACTTTGATGATTCTATTCCATTTTGTTTTCCGTACTTTCAGTTTCAAAGTCAATCATAAGTCTGATTGTTGTCCTTTGAAGGTAATATGCCTCTTGTCTCCATCCAGATCCTTTTGAGATTTTTCTCTTTGGCTTTATTTATTTATTTATTTTTTAGAGAGAAGGACAGAGAGAGAGAGAGAGAATCAATTTTTATTGATTTTTTTTCGTATGGATTTCGTTGCTCTGACACTTAGTTGTGTACGTGATGTTGGGGTTTGAACCCATGTACTTGCACATGCTGGGCAAACACCTTAACCGCTGAGCCACCGCTCCAGCCCTGGCTTTGGTTTTTAACAGTTATGCTAAGATAAACTTAGGTGTGAGGCTATTACAAATAATCCTAGGAGAAAATTTGTGATGAGCTCTCTTACCTTTAAATTGCCTTTTTACAATGTTCAAAAATTGATTGATCATATATGTGTGAACCTATTTTTGATTCTTTAGTCTATACCATTGATGACAGTGTCTATCCTTCACCAGTTCAACCCTGTCTTTTTTTTTTATTAGAAGTATATAGGGATACAATTGAGGGGGAAACATTATCAAACCATCAGTAACCAATGTATATATACTTTGTTATCCAGGGGTAATGCCAAAACATGGATGACCACCTTGGGTTTCACCTGTTGCAGTTTCCCCCAGAACTCATGCATTAAATAGATATCTCATGGAGGAATGACATCGGCATCTGGGATGGTTCCCCCACATTCCCACTCTCCAGTCTCCTATGAGTTCTTCGTACACCGTCCCCCCTTCCCATCCCCCTCCCTACACCTCCAAGTATCCTAGGGAGCCATCCTCCTATTACGCTGAGAATCATACAATTTGAAGTTATTGTTAGGTTAGCCGTCTAACCTACAGCTTCCCCATGTATTCTAGCTTCCACAGATGAGAGATACCATTCGGCCCTTGAGTCTCCCAGATTGGGATACTTCACTTAGCATAATTCTTTCCATCTCCATCCATTTGGCTGCAAAAGCCATAATATCATCTTCTCTAATGGCCGAGTAGTATTCCATTGTATATATTTACCAAAGCTTTTGTATCCACTTGTCGAGTGAGGGGCATCTGGGTTGGTTCCATAGTCTAGCTATAGTAAATTGAGCTGCTGTAAACATTGAGAAAGCCACATCACTATAATACACTCATTCTAACTCTTTTGGGAAAATACCCAGAAGTGGGATAGCTGGGTCGTAAGGTGGTTCCATCCTTAATTTTTTGAGGATTCTCCACACTGCTTTCCATGGTGGCTGAACCAGTTTGCAGTCCCACCAGCAGTGTAACAGTGTTCCTCTTTTCCCACAGCCCCTCCAGCATCTGTTATTGTTAGAATTTTTCATTTTTCCACTCTAAAAGGAGTGAGGTGGTATCTCATTGAAGTTTTGATTTGCATTTCTCTTATAGCTAATGATGTAGAGCATTTTCTCATATATTTATGGGCTTTCTGGACTTCACTGGAGAGAAGTTCCTTTTGAGTTCTTTAGCCCATTTATTGATTGGATTATTTGTGAGTTTGGAGTTTAGTTTCTTTATTTCCCTGTATAGTCTGGATATTAGCCCTTTGTCCGAGGTGTAGCTGGCAAAGGTTTTCTCCATTCTGTAGGTTCTCTCTTGATGTTCTTGACTAGGTCTTTAGCTGTGCAGAAACTTTTTAGTTTAATTGCATCCCATTCATTTATTCTTGATTTTACAGCTTGAACCATGGGAGTTTTGTTAAGGAAGTAGCTGCCAAGTCCTATATGCTGTAGTGATGACCCTACTTCTTATTCTATTAAGTTTAAAGTTGTTGGCTTAATATCCAGGTCTTTGATCCATTTTGATTTAATTTTTGTGCAGGGCGAAAGATAAGGATCCAGCTTCAGTTGTCTACATATGGCTGTCCAGTTTGTCCAACACCAATTGTTGAACAGGCTGTCTTTCTTCCACACTATACTTTTGCCCCCTTTATCAAATATCAAATAGTTAAGGATATGGGGGTTTGTCTCAGGATCTTCTATTCTGTTCCACTGGTCTTCGGTTCTGTTTTCATACCAATACCATGCTGTTTTTGCTACTACAGCTCTGTAGTATAATTTCAGGTCAGGGATTGAGATACCCCCTATTTCTTCCTTTCTATAGAGTAATGTTTTGGCTAGTCTGGGTCTCCTGTTATTCCATATGAACTTGAGAATTGCTTTTTGTATATCTCTGAAGAATGCCTTAGGTTATCTTGATGGGGATTGCATTGAATCTGTATAGGGCTTTGGGTGGAATGGCCATCTTTATTATATTGATTCTGCCTAACCATGAGCATGGAATGTTTTTCCATCTGCTCAGGTCTTCTGTAATTTCATTTTTTAGTGTTTGATAGTTTTCTTTGTAGAGGTCCTTAACATCCTTTGTAAGGTTAATGCCCAAGTATTTCATTTTTTTGGAAGTGATGGTGAATGGGAGAGATTTCCTGATTTCTTCTTCTGCTGATTTGTTGCTGGAGTAAAGAAATGCTAGTGATTTGCTGGAGTTGATCTTGTAGCCAGCTATTTTGCTGAAAACACCTATAAACTCTAGGAGTTTTCTGGCCGATGTCAGTGGGTCTTCTAGGTATAGAATCATGTCATCAGAGAGTAGAGATAACTTTGATTTCCTTATCTTGTCTGATAGCTCTGGCAAAGGTTTCAAGGACTATATTTAACAAGAGTGGGGAGAGCGGACAGCCTTGTCTAGTACCTGAATTCAGTGGAAATGCTTTCAGTTTTTCTCCACTGAGGATAATGTTGGCTATGGGTCTGTCGTAAATGGATCTGACATAGTTAAAGTATCTTCCCTTGATCCCCATCTTCTCCAGCGTTTTGAGCATAAAGTGGTGTTGAATTTTATCAAATATCTTCTCTGCATCAATTGAGATGATTATATGTTTTTTGTTTTTACTTCTGCTTATGTGGTGAATTACATTATTGATTTGCGTATGTTGAACCAGCCTTGTTTTCCTGGAATGAAGCCCACTTGATCATAATGAATTATCTTTTTAATGTGCTTTTGTATCTGAATAGCTAAAATTTTATTAAGGAGTTTTGTTTCAATGTTCATCAGGGAAACTGGTCTGTAGTTTTCTTTCCTTGATGTGTCTTTGTTGGGCTTTGGAGTCAGTGTAATGTTTGCTTCATAAAAAGTGTTTGGAAGGTTCCCTCTCTATCGATTTCCTGGAAGAGCTTGAAGAGGATCGGTGTTAGTTCTCCTGTGAAGGCTTGGTAGAATTCTGCCATATATCCATTGGACCTGGGCTTTTCTTATTTGGGAGAGCTTTGATTGCTGCTTCAATTTCACTTTCTGTGATAGGTTGGTTGAGGTTTTCAATGTCCTCCTGTGTTAAACAGGGGATGTCGTGTGTGTCCAACCTATCCATGTCCTGCAGGTTATCAAATTTGGCAGAGTATAAGTTTTCAAAATAGGTTCTGATAATCTTCTGGATCTTGGATGAGTCTGTGGTGATATCCCCATTTTCATCTCTGATTTTGTTGATTTGCTTCATTTCGTTCTTCTTTTTGGTGAGGTTGGCAAGGGGTCTGTTGATTTTGTTAAGTCTTTCAAAGAACCAACTCTTAGTTTTGATAATAGATTGAATAGCTTTTTTGTTCTTAATTTCGTTGATTTCAGCTCTGATTTTGGTAATTTCCTGTCTTCTGTTAGATTTAGGGTTGGACTGTTCCTCCTTTTGTAATCCTTTGAGTTGAAGCATAAGGCTATTAATCTGATCTCTTTCTAAATTTTTGAAGTATGCATGCAGTGCTATAAATTTACCTCTTGAGAAAGCCTTCATACTGTCCCAGAGGTTTCGGTATATTGTTTCCTCATTCTTGTTCAATTACAAAAACTTCTTAATCTCTGTTCTCTTTTCCTCTTTTACCCATCCTTCGTTTAAGAGGTAAATATTCAGTTTCCAAGTATTTGAATAGCTTCTGTTGTTTCTCTTGTTGTTGATTGCTAAGATCATAGCATTAGGATCTGACAGAATACATGGGATTATATCCACTTTTTTATATTTGCTAAGATGATCCCGTCAACCCTGTGTTGATTAGATTGCTACTATTTTATACTTGCTACCATTTTTGATTTAGAAATTCAATTAATTTTAGAGAATTTAAAGATAAAAATGAATTTTATGATTGCCTTCATTTTTACCATTTATATTATGCTGTGTTTATTTTTTTAGATCAAAGTTTCTTTCTTATATCATAGACAATTTTAAGGTTTTTGTTCCACTGGGGAGAGAGATTTGAGTAGGTTAGTGGCTCATGCTGGTTTTACATTCTCAGGGTAGCTCATACTTAGTCTTTGACAATTCACTAAAATTATTTGCTAAAACTTTTTACCCATTTGTCTGATTATCCTGTTTTTCCTGTGCTCTGCTGCAGGGAAGTCCATGTTTATATCCTCACCTCCCTTTAGAAGCATCCACTTTTCTTCAAATGTTTGTCCTGCAACCTCAACTCTCTTACATGTTCAAAAAAATTATGATTTTGTAAATTATACATTTTTTCCTTAATGTTATTGCAGAAGCAATGAGTTTCTCAGCTTTCTACATTCCAAGCAACAGCTGGAAACCTTTATGTATTATAGATGTCTAAGGCATTCATAAATTATTTTAAATGAAAATTAATAATAATATTTTTAAAATCAAAATCAACATTCTAAAAGTAAATGGTCTATATGTCAAACAAATAAAAAAAAAAAGTAAATGGTCTAGTCCATGCTGAAATGAGTGACTGAGGTTCACCTTAATTGCAAGTTTTATACAGTTTCTTAGACATGGGCTTGCCATTATTTATTAAATGATTACTGTGCTTCTGGTGTGGGAAAGAATTGTGGACATAGTTTGATAACAAAATGAAACCCTCCTAGCCCAGCTGTCAATGCCTTCTTTACCTTCGTTCTAACCACTCTGCACTGCTCTTGATTTTCCCAACCTTCTACAAGAAACATCACAACACACAGGGTGTCCTCCTTAACACATGCCCACTCTACACCTTTTCTAACTCAGATTTCCACTCGTTCATAATTTGCTTCCATTTCACCACTGGCTTTGTGCTGTTGCATTTGTCCATCAAGTTTTGGGTGGACTTGATGCATGCGTTCACTGTTTTAATCAGAATATTTTCTAAGCCCTCAGTGGGTGTTTGACTCTCTATTAACTGGACTAACAGTAACCCCACCACACTTGTCTTCATAGTATTTGGTGACATCCTTTTTTGAACAAGTGCTTCCTCAGTGACAGCACCAGTGATGACAATGGGAATGAGGACAATTGTGATGATGATGATGATGACAACCGCAGTTTTTGTTGGGCACTTACTTTACTATGTGTCGGAAACTTTCAGAATTTTTTCCTAATATGCTTTTTTTTTCTTTTTGGTACTGGGGATTGAACTCAGGGGTGCTTTAGCCCTGAGGTACATCCCTAGCCCTTTTTATTTTATTTATTTTTATTTATTTATTTTATTTTTATTTATTTTATTTTGAGACAGGTCTTGCTGAGGTGCTTAGGGCCTAAGTTGCTAAACTAGTGATCCTCCTCCTACCTCAGCCTCCTGAGTCACTGGGATTATAGGTGAGCATCACCACACCCAGATCTTAATATGTTCTTTTACTCATTACATCAACCCTTTTACAAAGGAGAAACTGTGGTATAGAGAAGAATGAATAAATGAACATATAAATAAATGAGTGAGTTTTGCTACCTAAATCATTCAGGCACTTAAATAAGAGACTGACATTTTGGATGTCTTTTGAATCTGATCTATACCTTCCTTTCTGATACCTCCTCTTAAAAACACTCTAGGTAAAAAAAAAAAAATAGTTTTTCACGAATCACAGCACTGCTCTCCTCCTTATAATGTTTTTCTTCTTCTGGAGTTTCTCCTAAACTCTGTAAATAATCTGAGTCAGAAAAAAAGGCAAGAAGTGGTTAAAGAAAGACATATAACCTCTCCTTCCAACCACATGTTCACTTTGGTTAAGACTCTCTCTCTTTTTTTTTTTTTTTTAAGAAAGAGGAAAAGAGAGAGAGAGATGGAGAGAGAAACAATTTTATTCAGTTTTTCATGTGGTTTTCATTGCTCTGAGACTTCGCTGTGTACGTGGTGCTGGGGTTCATATTCGTGTACTCATGCATGCCAGGCAAATGCTGTAACTGCTAACCACTGCTCCAGTCCCAAGATTCTCTTTTAAGAGAACCTACAGAATGGGAAAAAAAATATTGCTCCTGCACCTGCTCTTCAGACAAGGCATTAATATCCAGGATATACAAAGAACTCAAAAAACTTCACTAAAAACAAAACAAAACAGAAAACCAAATAACCCAATAAATGGCCAAATAAATAACTCAATAAATGGCCAAAAGAATGAAACACTTCTCAAATGAAGAACTTCAAATCATCAATAAATCAATGAAAAAATACATCCTAGCAATTAGAGAAATGCAAATTAAAACTACACTGAGATTTCACCTCACTCTAGTTAGAATAACAATAAACAAGTTTATGAACAACAATAAATATTGGCAAGAATGTGGGGAAAAGGGTACACTTATACATTGTTGGTGGGACTACAAACTCTGGAAAGTAGTGTGGAGATTCCTCAAAACGCTAGGAATGGATCCACTGTTTGACCCAGCTATCCCACTCCTTCCTTAGTGAACATATCCGAAGGACCTAAAATCAGCATACTACAGGAATGTAACCACATCAATGTTCATAGCAGCACCATTCACAACAGCTAAGCTAAGGAACCAACCAAGATGCTCTTCAACTGACAAATGGATAAAGAAGTTATGACATACACACACAATGGAATATTACTCAGCCCCAAGGGTGAATGACATTATGTCATTTTCCAACAAATGGATAGAACTGGAGGTTATCTTGCTAAGTGAAATAAGCCAATCTCAAAAAACCAAACGTTGAATGTTCTTTCTGATACGTGGAAGCTAATCCAAAATAAGGAAAAGAACAGAGGAATAGTCAAAGGGGAAGGAGATGGAGGAAGGAAGAATGAAACAGGGACAGCTTGTGGAAAGAATCAGACAACTTTCTCATGTTAGTAATATGAACATATCATAGTGAATTTCATCAACATGTATATCAATGAGTCACTAAATAAAAAACTATTAATAAATAACAGAAAGATCAGTAGAGTAGAGGGAAGAGAATGGGATGGCAAGGACAGAGGGGAAATACTGGGGACTGAATTAGAATAAGTTATACTACATGCTTTTATAAAAATATCAATGTTTATCCTATTGCCAAGTGTATCTCAAAAGAACAGGGATTTAGAAGAAGAAAGGAGAAGGGGAAATACTGGGAACTGAATTAAAACAAGGTACACTCCGAGCTCTTAAAGTTTGTCATTGTATATCTGATTGTCATGTATATAAAAAAGCAGGGGGTGGTAGGAAAGGAGGGAAAGGGAAAAACGGGATACTGAATTAGAACAAGCTAAACTCCATGCTTTTATAATTATGTCATTGTATAATCTTATGTCATATATAGCTTTAAAAAGAACCAATTTAAAAAAAGGAAATGTAAAAAATTTTTGTTTTAAAACCTGAGTTTTGAGTTTGTTATGGCTACAAGCCAGACCTGGACAACTCTATAAAACAAACAGTACAAGAGCTTAATGCTCTGAAATAATGATGGAATACCCAAAAGAGGAAGAGAGGGTCTGGATATTTATTCATTTTTTCTACATATATTTATTGAATGACTGTTATGTACCTGACCTTATTCCGGGTGCCTGGTGTATGGTGGCAAACAGGCATGGTCTCTGCCCCCACAACACTTAAAGCCTAGAAAATAATTCAAGATTAGATCAGGTCATTACATTGAGAAAAATGGCTCCAGTTACGTTAGGTCCTGAATTTCCCATAGTTTAGTAGCAATCATTATAGACATTCAAGTTATATATTCTTTCAGCCAACCTGTCTCACTGGAGATACTAGTGGTTCCAGAAACTCAAACAATATAGTGGAAATCATCTACAATCCTAAATTTGGTGTTGCAAATGGAATTGAATCCCAGCCTTCCTGTACCTTCTTTTTTCTGAATTGGGCTGACCTAGATCCCATGATCTGCACTCCAGTCATTCTGCTGAGATCGGAATCTCCCCTGAACCCCAGCTCCTGTGACTGGGAGGTGGGCATCTAACCTCATTCTTCATCGTTGTACTCAACATATTGCCAGGGACAGTTCTAGCTCTTGAAAGCTTCTTCCCCTAAGAGCTGGACCCTGTTTCTGGTAACTCCAGCTGCTGGCTGGGGTCTTATTCCAAAACAGATGGACCACCCAGAACCATGACATTGTTGGCTTTCTGACTCCAGGCATCATCGAAGTCTGGATACTGCTGCTGCTATTCTGTGTCCTCCAGCTCCAAATCCCTGCAAGTGTTAGCCAGTGTGGATGGGAGACTGTTTCCTATACTACTTTATGCTGGTGGCCACTTCCCATGGGACTACGCCTCCATATTGGGTGAAGCTTCCAACACCGGTTCCGCCTTTTTCTATTTCTTCCCCATCCCCAACAGCCGGTTGCTAAGTCCTAGCATGCTTCTCATCAAAGCCATCCAGAGATGTGACAAACTTTTGTTCCTGGTTGTTAATCCTGATTTTTATTGTCTTGGGTCTCATGAGCCAATGTCTGGCACTTTATCTGTTTGCCTCTTCTTATTTTCCCATAGAAATATGATTTTCCAGACAGTGCCCTTAATTCTTGTTGTGTGTCTTTTGACAGAATGTTTTCTCTCAGCATCCAACAGAGAGGCCTGGAGTCAGGGCACATCAGAAGGCTTGGGTTTTCTTGCTCTCCCACTGTCTGGCTAGGTGGCCTTGGATGAGTAACTTCCTTTTCCTATGTCCCAGTTTCCTTAACAGTAAAGTGAAAACGGTCAGCAATCTTTTAGCTGACCGCTTTCTTTTAGCTCACAAATTTATTGACCTTAAATTAGATGAGAATTTTTTCCTCCAAAGCAACTCCCAACTTGATTTTCTGTCCTGAATTCCCATCAGAAAACAATATCAATCAGCTAACACTTCTCATCCTTCTCCAGCTTTGGATGAAATATATTTCTAAATAAGATTTATAAATCCATTACTTTTGACTTCCCACTTTATTATATCTTAAATATTAACAGTTCATTGAGTTTACAGAATATTTTATGCTTGTCCAATCCTTTTGTGATTATGATCCTACTAGATCTTCCTAAAGACCTCCTGGGTTAGGAGGGACACCATTTCTCTCTTTCTTTTACTTCCTTGTCTCCTCTTCTCTTTCCCTCTCTTCTTCTTCCTCCTCATCCTCTTCTTTTTTAAGAGAGAGAGAGAGTGAGTGAGAAACAGAAAGAGAGAATCGGCTTTATTTATTTTTTCATCTGTGTTTTTCATTTTTCTGACACTTAGCTGTGTATGTGGTGCTGGGGTTTGAACCCAGGTCCCCATGTATATCAGGCAAGCACTGTAACCACTTAGCTTCCACCAGCTCCCTCTCATCTTCTTATTAAATATTCAATATTTGATGCTTGCAAAAGTAATAGTTATATGTTCAGATAGGATCTGAGCAGGTTTTTGAAAGAAGAGATACGATGAACCAACAGACATACAGAAAAGTGTTCAACATCTCTAACCATCAGGGAAATTCAAGTATCATTTAAAAGATAAATGAATAATGAGTTCTGAAGAGATGTGGAGAGATTGTAACACTTGTTTGGTATTGCTGGGAATGTAAATTAGTATGGCCAACTTTGAAAATGGTATTGAGGTTCCTTTAAAAAAGTAAAAATATAATTACCATGTAATTAAGTAACTCTACTTCTGGGTATAGACCCAAAGGAATTGAAATTGGTATGTTGAAGAGATGTATGCACTTTCATATTCATTGTAACCTTATTCAAAACAACCAACACATGGAAGTACACTAAGTGTTCATCAGTAAATGAATGAATAAAGAAAACATGGTATTGATACACACTACTATGCTATATAGCCTTATAAAACATGGAAATACTATCATTGGCAAGAACATAAATGGAACTGGAGGACATCATCCCAGTTAAATTAACCAGGCACAGAAAGATGACAATATATAATCTCTTATATGTGGAACCTAAAATTTGACATCACCAGAGGGTGGGTAGGGAGAGGGAGGCTGTGGGCTGAGCAATGATGGATAGGAGAGAAGGGAAGATATTGATCAAAGGGCACAAAGTTTCATTTAGCCTGCAGGAATAAATTTTAGTGAATATTTTAAGACAGAGAAAAGGAAATTGAGAATCACTTTTATTTATTTTTTTCATCTGTTTTCTTTCTTTCTTTTTTTGTTTTTGTTTTTCCTACACTTAGCTGTGTATATGGTTCTGGGGTTTGAATCCAGGTTCTGGTTGCATGCCAGGCAAGTTCTCTAATGCTGAGCCACCTCTCCAGCCCCAAAAGATTTTTTTTAAGAGAGAGAGTTAATTTTATTTTTGTTTTTTTAATCTGGTTTTTGTTTTCCTTTATTTATTTGTGTATGCAGTGCTGGGGATGGAACCTGGGATCTTGAGCTTGCTAGGCAAGGCTCTACCACCTCTCCAGCCCACTACAAAAGATTTTTAACATTTTCATCACAAAATGATGAATTGGTGAGGGAATGGATATGTTTAATACTTTGATAAGCTCTTTCTGTAGTGTGCACACGTATTATGACATCACATTGTGCCACATAAACATACACCATTATTTGTCAATTAAAAATAAATAAATACGTATTTTTTGTAATGGGGATTGAACCCAGGGGTGCTTAACTAATGATTCAGATTCCCAGCCCTTCTCTCATTTTAAGAGAGAGAGAGAGAGAGGGCAGAGTGAGAGATTAAGAAAGAGAGAATCAGTTTTATTTATTATTATTCATCAGGTTTTTGTTTTTCCAAAACAAATAAAAAGATGTATATGTGATGCTGGGGTTCAGACCTGGTCCTCGTGCATGCCAGGCAAGCACTCCAACTGCTGAGCCACCACTACAGCTCTATCCCAGTCTTTATTTAATGTTTTATATTGAGACAGGGTCTTGCTAACTTGATTGGGGCCTGGATAAGTTGATGAGGCTGGCTTTGAACTCGGGATCAGCCTGCCTCAGCTTCCCAAGCCACTGAGATTACAGGCATGCACTACCACGCCTGGCAGCGGATAAAAAATTTTAAAGTAAGAGATTTACTTTCCTAAGGTAGCACAACTAGTTAGTAGCTTGTCCTGAACTAGAATATCAGGTCTCCCAACTACTAGTGTTTTTCACCTTCCAGTTCCCTTTATTTTCATTTATATATTATAATTATTGACACATTAATTATATAAGTTAACAGTATTTCTCTGTAATATTTCAATATATGCATTATATCATGTGTTGATCATGTCAATCTATTCTTTTTCTACTGTCTGTCCCCTTTCCAGCCCTTAACAGGCCCTCTTCTACTTTCAGGTCATTTTTTTCTTTTCTTTTGGTTTTCTCATATGAAAGAAAACATGCGATACTTGTTTTTCTGTGTCTGGCTTGTTTCACTTACCATGTCCTCCAGTTTCACTCATTTTCCTGCAAGCGACAGGGATAAAGGATTTCATTCTTCTTTATGGCTGAATAATGTATGGTTATGTATACATACCATATTTCTTTGTCCATTCATCTGTTGATGGGCACCTAGGTTGAATCCATATCTTGATTATTGTGAATAGTGCCACAATAAACATAGGTACGCAGGTGTCTCTTTTGTATGCTGACTTCATTTCCTTTGGACCTATAAGCAGAAGTGGTGTACCTGCATCATCTGGTAGTGCTATTTTTAGTTATTTTCAGGAATCTCCAATACTGTTTTCCATAGTGGGTATACTATAAATTCCCACCAACAGTGTTTAAGAATTGCTTTTTCTCCATAGCCTAACCAACATTTATTTTTTTTTAATTTTATAATAGCCATTCTAACTGGGATAAGATAGAATCTCATTGTACTTTTACTGTGCATTTCCTTGATGACTAAAGATACTGAGCATTTCTCCATGTCTTTCTTCGCCATTTGTATTTCTTCTCTGAGAAGCTAACAAATAGTTTAATGGATCTTTCACTTTTTCAAATTCCCTTTATCATATTGAGTTTTTTTTTTTTCAGGTACTCTATTTAATTTCTCCAATATCACTAAAGCTCTGCTTGCTTGCATGAACCAGGACAGTTTGAGTACTGAAGGAATGGATGAAATAAACTCTTCCCTCCTCGAGGTAAAAATTCTATAGTAGCTGGTGTGAATTATTTTTGCATGGTACCTGTCTCTCTGGGCTGCAATGACTGTCAATATGTGGGTCTTTGGTCAGCTGCTCAGATATTTCATCACATTTAATCAACTTAATGATTTGATGAAGCCAAAGTCATAGGAAAGGAAGAAGCAGAAGAGGAATTTTGGGCAACAATGGCCCAGTTTCAGTGGATGAGCCATATATTACCAAGGTTGCATAATTTAGAATTTTCCCAAGAGCTGAAAGGACTGCGTGTGTTCCCCACTCTTCAGTATCAGGAAGGAGGGATTAAGTGAATGTTTTCAGTTTCACAGGAAAAGGTAATAAAAATACAAGTATATTTTGGGTCAAGTTCAATTTCTGCTTGCTTCTTCCAAATCTCTATGAAGAAAATAGATGGTAACACAACAGAAACTTTAACACCCAAGCAGATAAGATTCTTTATACAACCCAGGTAGTTATCAGCTCCCCAAAGAAAACCTAATTACAATGACTAATATAGCAAGCCTAATAAAACAGGGAGGAAAGTTAAAGATGGTTGGGTCAGGTCTGTCAGTCATAGTAAGACCATCATTAGTTACTATTTTAATGGTTCATTTGATTAAATGCTAAGCTATTGTCTTGTAATTATGTGTATTCAAGGGAAAAATACTCAGGTTCAATTAGGAATATATCTTTTACTGCACTATGTTTAATGAAGTCGCAACACCACCATAATAAGCAAGGAATAATGAAAATTTTTTTTAAATTGCAATAGAAGTATTTGCAGAGAAGTAGCTAGCATGTGTAATATGATGAGTTCCCTTAAATGGTTCAACTGTTGATCAAAAAAGCAAATTATATAAGTGGATACTGCAAGGCAGAAACATGTGGACACAGCTGGAGTGTCATGTGTCACGGTTCCAGTCATTGCCAGCTGGCGGTCACACAAAGGCAGGCCAAGCCAAACAATTACTGTTATTCATAAGAGCAAATGTGCATTCCAAATACACAGTGCAGGCTTTATGAAATAACTGAGCGTTCAGATGCATCCAGACAGCCGAGCTTTTTTTCATCACACGTCCCTGGGTACCAGGCCAATATGGCAAACTGACTCTGCTATTCAGAAACCCTTATCTTTACCCAATTAACCAAATCACTGTGACGTTTAAGTTCCTCGTGCACTTTGCTGAGCGCGTCAAACCAGCAGGCTTACTGGGCGGCAGATGCACAGCTTCTGGAAGCAATCTGCTTTTTGAATTTTTTTTTCTTGAGCTGTAAATACCACGTTAGACCATTGCCCATTACAAGTGAGGGCTTGGAGTCAGATGTTAACATCTGAATATCCAGTACCCATCGTTGTCCTCTGTGTCACAGGGTCAAGGATGGCCAAGAGGAAGGCAATAGGGATTCATACTCTGGTTTAAAGGAAAAAATGAATTTAATGGGAAAAGAGTCTAGAAGAGAATCTAGTGGACTGAATCAAAAATCTTTGTATTGTTTAAATAAAGACACCAAAGGAAGAAGTAAAAATACAGCTATTGTATTCATAATTTTTACCTAATTTACTAAAACAAAATGTAGTTCCAGCTCCCTGTCTGCTATGTTTTTCAATAGACAGGATTACAGCAGTGTGAAAATGTGTGTTATCATGCCTGCTTCCAGCTGGAGAGGAAGGTGAACAATTGCTAGGGAAGTTTCATTGCAGTACAAAAGGAAAAGTTATATCCAAAATAATCCCTCTAAAGAAGATGCAGAGTATTTTTTCCAGATGAGTACCATCCCACAGAAAAATAACACAAACCACATCTGTGACTTTAGATTTTTTAATAGCCACATTTGATAAACTGAAAAGAAACCAAGCAAATTAATTTTAATGACATTTTATTTAATCATATATTTCAGGTACCATTTCAACGTATGATTAACAATTTGTGTGTGCACGTATAATGCTAGGGATCAAAACTATGTCCGCACACATTCTAAGGAAACACTCTGCCACTAAGCTTACGCTAGCCTCAACATAAAATTATTAATGAGATATTTTACATTTTTTGTGTTAATTCTTGAAAGCTGGTATGTAATTTACAATTCTAATGGATCTTGATTTGGACTAGCTGCCTTTCAAATACTCAATAGCCACTTGTGACTCACAGTGTCTGTGTTGGTCTATGCTGTGCTAAATTTTCAGCACTGGGAATTTTGAGTATGCCCAAGCAAACTTCGTCCAGTTCCATAGAGGAATAGCTTAACAGAATGAGATGTCAAATATCCTGTTTCTGATCCCAGTTCTACTGTCAACTTCCATAGTTAATTCATCCGTATAATGGAGATGATAAAATCTGTTCTACCATTTCAATTATGAGTTCAAATTAGATAAGAGATGTCTATTTTGAGAAATGGACAGGTTTCAACACGCATTAGATTAAGGCTGAAAAACCTGTGGATAGTAATAGGCAGTGGGGAAAATCATCATTTTTTTTTTAATTTTCTGTTTTTCTGTTGTTCTTTTCAAAGGATAAGTTTTAAAATTATGTGTGATTTTAAAGGTCTTCAGAGTATTTAAAAAGAATCAGCAGCCACCAATATATGGTCACTTTTTTTGTGTGTAAGGGGTTTTCCTTTAAGGCTCGTCTACGCAGGTGTGGATTCCAGTCTTTCCTGGTAACCCAAGACAAACAAGGGTGATGCTGATGGCTGTATTCAGCGGATGCCACGGCTTGCGAGGTTTCTTTGCCACTGTGTTTTACTCTTGCGATGGTAGGAATCAGAGAGCTTAGAGTCATGCCTGTTCCCTTCCTTCGTGGTCATCTCAGACCACACAGGTCCTTGCACCTCCCCTGCTGTCTCCTGGGGGATGACAAGGGACTCTCTGCTTTGGGATTTCTGTGTTCAAGTGGATCGGCTGATAGGAATACCAGCACTTTCAGTCCTTAAGGTACCATATCAAAGTCCAAGATCAACCATAGTTAACAACTTAGCATTAAGCGTTTGCCAAGATGAACTCTGCTGGTAACAAGGACAGACATCTTTGAATATATAGGTACTAATCTCTCATTTAGATTCTAAATCATACTCATGATGATAATGCTTCATTATTGCAATAATGTCAAGAGTGCAATAGCCGCTCTTTGACTCAAGTCCAAGTACATCAGAAACCAATCTCCCTAGTGCCTTAGATTTTAAAAATTATTCAGGTTTTTTTTTTAAGAGAGGACAGTGAGAGAAAGAGAGAGAGAGAAAGAGAGAGAATCAATTTTATTTAGTTTTTTATGTGGCTTTCGTTGCTCGGAAACTTTGTTGTGTTCGCGGTGCTGGGGTTTGAACCTGTGTACTCTTGCATGCTAGGCAAATGCTGTAACCACTGAGCCACCATTCCAGCTCCCAGATTGAGCTTTTTAATTTGTCGCCAAAATATCAGCTGAAGCAGTTTTAGAAAATGCTTAACAGCTAGTTAGTCCACAGGAAGGAATCCAGGACCAGGAGTAAGGAACTCATGAGCAAGTTTCAATCTGTCCACTGAGATGCTGTGTGTCTATAACTTGTCTTTGCCTCAGTTTCACTTTCTGTAAAACAGGAGTAAAATCTGTGCCTTACATACCTCACAGGCCATTTGTAAAGAAATGAAATCATGGCAAAAAAGTATTTGACAAGACTAATGTGCTTTTCAAGATGTAGTAGTCAGCTTTTCATCACTGTGATAAGATACCTGAGATAAACAACTTGCAAGGAGGAAAAACTTATTTTGGTGCATAGCTTCAGAGATTTCAGTCCATGACCATGTGGCCCTGTGACTTTGGGCCTGTGGTAGCCTAGAAAATCCTGGTGGGAGCATGTGCAAAGGAAGTTCGTTTACCTGATGGAGGCCAGGAAGCAGAGGGTGGGAAAGGGACCAGAGTTTCTTCAGGAACACACTCCCAGCAACCAAACTTCCTCCAACTAGCCCCTACCTCCTAACGATCCAACCAACTCCCAATAGCACCACAGGCTGGAGACCAGGCCTTCAACACATAGGCTTTCAGGGGACATTCAAGACCCAAGTTATATTAATGGTTGTGAGGAACTGTATTTATTAACATAGTTCTGGAGTTCTAACAAAAGGAAAAGAAGGAGGAAGGAGACTAATTTATTTATTTTTTTGTACCAAGGATTGATCTCAGGGGTGTTTAACCACTGAGACACATTTCCAGCCTTTTTATTTTTTATTTTTTTATCTTGAGATAGGGTCTCACTTAGGGTCTCACTGAAATTGCTGAGGCTGGCTTTGAACTCATGACCCTCCTGCTTCAACCTCCTGAGCTACTGGGATTACAGGCATGGGAGACTAACATTTTGAGGACTTCTCTCCATGCCAATGATGTTACCTCTGGAACTAGGTGTCTTCATTTGACCAGAGTTAGGTGTCTCAGGCTTCACCTCCCTAGTACAGCCCAGCACCAATATGAGATGATGTTCACAAGCAAGTTTGTGCCTTAAGAAGGGCGGTGAGTGCATGCATGTGTGTGTGTGTTGGTGGTGCTGGTGGTGGTATTGGGGCAGTACTAGGAAGAGAAAGAAGCAAAGTCAAGGAAGGGGGAAGTGTGGCTTTTGTTACTTCACCTGGAAACCTGGATGGCTGGGAAAGCAGGGTAGTAATGAAGTATAAGTGGTATCTCTTTGGGTCCTGGTGGCCTGGTGCTCAGCCAGAACTTTTCTTTCCTTCTGGGATTTTCTTCCCTAAGATATCTCCAGGGTTTAATATCTCATTTCCTTCAAGTCTTGGACAAATGTCAGCTCTTTGTAGAGAAGTACCCTGATTATCCTCTGTAAGTGGCAAACTTTGCCACTCTCTATCCTCTTACCTACTTAATTTTCATGGTAGAACTCAGTCTTACCCCATGAGAAGATATGTATGCTTCTTTTTTTTTTTTATCATTATCCATTTCTCTAAAACACAAGCTCTGTGAAAGCAGGATCTTTCCCTGGGTTTAAGTCTTCTATCTGGTACACAATATTTCCTGTATGAGTGGATAGATGAATAATTGAACAAAATACATATTGAACTGAATTTTTTATTCCATTTATTTTCCTAAATCATCAGGGCTAAGTTTCCACTGAATGAAGTGCTTGTATTTTTCCCCAAATTCAAGCACATTCATCTTGGAAACATTTCGCCTGGTTTGGCCACAAGGCTCTAAAGTCACAAGCTGAGCCATGAGGCCTGCTTTTGGATGCTGTGCTGAAGAAATGGCATGAAGCCTGAATCATGAGATGCTCATGGCTGCTGAGGGCATTCATTCATTCACTTATTCAACAATCATCACTCAAATACTCAGTATTTGCTGGGACTCCGCTAGGTGCTGTGGAGATGCTGATGATCAAAGCTTGCAAATATTCTCTGTCATCATGGGACTTACAGTCTGGCTGTTTCCTGAAGAATCTTGGGCTATAAAAGGAGACAGAATCTATGGGTTTCTGTAAGCAGAATCACATACATATTTGTGTCAATCAAAGGATGATGAAGGTTTTTTTTGCTTAAAAAAAAATGCCACTTTGACCTTTTCCTGCCTCACTCCCACCGTCCTGATTGTAGAAGTTTTATTAACAGCACTCAACCATGAACATCTCCAATGGCCGTCCTGTCCCTCTTGCCCTCCTCCTGCTCCTGCTGTTCCTCCTCTTCCTCCTTTTGTGGAATGTTCCACAGATTTACATGCCACTCTTGCGCAGGAGCCATACAAGTGTTCTCTGTGATATTTTAATTTTAGTATACATGCTGCTTAAGTGAGTGCAAGAGCTGTTCTCTGACACAAGCCCAAGTGCATCAGAAACCAATCTCCCCTATCAGAAACAGCCCAGGACACTGAGGCGGAAGATCACCCAAACCCACATCACACATCTTGACTCCCAGGTCTGTGCACACGCACTTCCTACTCGCGGGATGGCCCAGACTCGGTGGAAACTTGAGCTGAGCAAGGACAGCGGGCTTCTGGGTGCTGCTCTCTTCTTTTCCGTTTCCTTCCACCAGTCCTGACACTGCTTGGCCACCCTTCACTTTCCTTCTGGTTGTGGGCAGTCTTCTTATCTTCGAAGCGTTTTCCTTTGCTTGCGAAGGGAAGCCAACCCCTGCATGAAGTTCTCGGTTCTCTGAGCACAGGTAGTCTTTGCCAGAGCCCGGCTGCTTTGGGGACCTCGCCACATAGCCTCAGCCTGCATTTCCGCATTTCCACTACTGGAATAGATTCCTTGGAAGGAGACTTGCTTCCTTTGGGCCTGAGGCCTCCTTTTTGAAAGGGAAGACAGAGTGAGAAAGCCCAGGGGACAGCTGGCTTCAAGGTTCCATGAAAAAGGTCCTTCAGGGCTGGCTTGAACGGTGTTTCTGTGTGACAGAAGAATCCCTCAGTCTTTCTGTTTTTGGCTGGGGCTCCCTGCTTCTTCGTGGGATGCTGATGAATTTGTGCCTGGTTCCTCTCTTATGATTACCTCTCTGTTTACACTGTGCTGCCTCAGAGTCGCTGCTGTATCTTGAATGCTCATTCAAGGAGCCGAACTCCAGGGCTGACAGCTGGTGAGGTCATTGTGCAGTCTAGCCAAGGCCCGTGTGCCATTACAATGAAGTAATAATGTATTTATAACACACCTAACCACCGATGGCTTCTATTGCTGCAGCTTTTCCTCCTGCATTTGCACAGATGTTTTTTGAGAACTCAAGAATTGGCCTCCAGAAACAACTCCTAGCAAACAAACTCGGCCTGTTGACTCTGGCGGGTGCTTATAGCGAGAGTTGTTAGCACACGGGATTTATGTTTCAAATACCATTTTAATTTCTCAAGCAGCGTTTTTACCACAAGATGTTAATTCACTGGTGCACTTGAATCCCATAGCTCCTCTCTCCTCTCTTTCTCTCTCTCTCCCTCTCTCTCTCTCTCTCTCTTGTGCACACACACGCTCTATCTTAATAAAAATAAGGACTTGGTTTCTAAGGAAATATACTCAGTGCCTGATCATCGAAACACAGTGCATTCATTTTCCATGGAATTTACTCTAAAATGTCATACTCTTTTTACTTGATAAATTATGTACCTTTGTGATTCATTAAGCCCCTCTCTTTATTCCCTAGAAGCACCCTCTTTGTCATGCACTAAGTCTAGGCAATTAGTCCCAACGGGAACAGCTGGTATTCCCCAGAGACATAGCTACTTTTAACATTTATCAGAAAACATGGGGAAGGATTCAAAGATAGTGCACACACTAGGTGGACACTTACCATGGATTTCATGATTAGCATTCTGGCTATTGAAAACTGAAAGCAGTTGGAAACTTTAGTTCCATCAGTCTCCTGAATCCCTTTTCCTTTCCTGCAGTTCCACTGTGTTTTTCTCTGGCTTTCTGGGTGGATCAGCTCTGGGAGACATTACCTTCCATTAAGGCAGCCCCTTGGCTCACAAGCTCCCTCCCAAACCCCAGTGCAAGAGTTATTTCTAAACCCTTCCTATGTTTTCACCAGCTCTGAAACACGTGATATCGACTCTGGGTCTTGAGACCGGGGACAAAATCCTCTCCTCTCTCTCCATACCCTCTAATCAAGTGCAATTAGTTTTTATTTTTTTATTTATTCATTTTGTGGTGCTGGAGATTGAGCCTAGGGCTTCGCCAATGCTAGGCAAGCCTCATCCTCTGCCCCTGCAATTGATTTTTTTTTTCTTTTAAAGAGAGAGGGAGGAGAGAGAGAGAGAGAGAGAGAGAGAGAAAATCAATTTTATTTAGTTTTTCATGTGGCTTTTGTTGCTCCAGTGCTCTGTTGTGTACATGGTGCTGGGGTTTGAACCCATGTCCTCATGCATGCCAGGCAAGCACTGTAATGCCTGAGCCACGGCTCCAGCCCCTGCAGTTGATTTTTAACATACAACTACTCCATGGATGCTTCACCACTGACAATGTCCCCTGGGCCTCTTTGAAAGTCCAGACTGTGTGGACCATACTCTCCACGGAACTCCCCCGATGGTTTCTGCCCTACTCCCCTGCTGGCTCCCCTCAGACTCCTCTCACCACTCTCTCTCCTCTTTGGTGACTGGTAATTCTTGAATCACCTTCTGATTCTGGCACTACGCACTCCCCTCTGCAATTTTTTCCAACATCCCGCTCTATGGCTTCTATCATATTTTTGGTTTCAGCTCTAACACTCACTTCTTGCTCCTGAACGTGCCTGTGTCTGGAAAGGGAAGATTTTTATACCAGTGCTGGACCGATCCTTTCTCCTCTGGAGATAAGTTCCAGCTCACCTCACATCCTAGCTCTTCACCCAGGAGGCCAGGGTAGAAACCTCAGTACCACTGCTGTCATCTTCTCTTCCTCATCCCCAGCCTGTCTTGCATTCTGGTCTTCTCTTCATGTTGTCCTGTTCGTTTTTCCTCTTCACTCTCAATAGGCACGTCAGAATCACCTTGGCATTCTGAAACCTACACTCACTGGGTGCCACCCTGGAGCTTGTGATTCAGTATGTTTGGGTGG
Source organism: Aplodontia rufa (assembly GCA_004027875.1). Lineage (NCBI taxonomy): Eukaryota > Metazoa > Chordata > Mammalia > Rodentia > Aplodontiidae > Aplodontia > Aplodontia rufa. The sequence continues at coordinate 5,909 of PVKS010024700.1, read as the reverse complement.
GGTTACGCCTCTGTGTCTTTTGTTGAAGCTCTGGGGAGATTTGGACTTGCAGCCAGGTGGAAAGGCAATGCTGAAGATCCTGACTCCTCCTATTCATTCCCAAGACACACAGGCCTTTCATCACACCCCACCCAGGCTTGACCCTGCTTCCCTGACCTCCTCCTTCCCACAGACACCCTACAGCAGCCAGAGGAGCTTTCTAGACACACAAGGGAATGTCATTCCCTTGCTTAAAAATGTCAGCTACTCAGGGCACAGTGGTGCACGCCTATAATCCCAGAGACTGAGGCAAGAGGATAGTAAGTCTGAGCCCAGCCTTGGTGATTTAACAAGGCTCTCAGCAATTTAGTGAGACCTTGTCTCAAAATAAAAAAAATGAAATGGGCTGGGGATGTGGCTCAGTGACAAAGTGCCCCTGGGTTCAATCTCTAGTACCAAAAAAAAAAAAAAAAAAAAAAAAAAAAAAAGGCAGCTACTTCCTTCTACCTACAAGTTCAAGTCCACCTCTTTATCATGATTTGTCCATATGTTCTTCACGTTTTCTTGCCTGGATTCTTTCCAAACGGCTTTCCCATGGTAAGAAATGCACTGCATTGCTTTATGTATCCCTATATTGGACCCAGAGTAATGTCTGTCTGCAAAGCCAACTGTCCTGCCCAGTGGCTGGACATGTCCACAAAGCCCTGTGTAGCCCCTCCCCTCACTGGGTGCTCTCCAGATTTATTGCATGTATGCCCACCTGTTCCCCTCCCCACCTCACCCAGGGCGGAACCTCTTAAAATTGGAGCCTGCAGCCCATTGCTTTCAATGGCCTCCTCGGTGCTACACAGCAGCCAGCAATTATCTGTGCATGAGTAGACAAATGGACATCAGTTTCATCACAGACAAATAACGTAGTATGAGAGGTAAGAGAGGGTTTTTCAACACACACACACAATTTAGAATTAATCGACATTCTTTTTCTCATCTGGTAGAAACTTGGTCCCCTTAACACCATCCTCAGTGTGATAACTATGGGTTTCTGGGTTGCTCTCTGCTGGACACACGCTTGCCTGGGAGACAGAAAAGGACCCAGAGAGTTCAGGTGCAAATCCTGCTCCTACCTTTTCTCATTGTGTGATTCTGAACCAGGCATTTCTTTCTTTCTTTTTTTTTAATTTTAAGGAAGAGGGGACAGTGAGAGAGAGAGAGAAAGAAAGATGCAATTTTTATTTAGCTTTTCATGTGACTTCCGTTCCTCTGAGACTTTGTTGTGTACGTGATGCTGGGGTTTGAACTAGCATATTCACACTTGCCAGGCAAGCACCATAACCGCCGAGCCACCGCTCCAGCCCCTGAACCAGGCATTTCACATCTTTGAGTATTGGCTCCTTCATCTGCACAATAAGGGCAATCACATCTACTTGACAGGTTTGGAATGGAAATGAAACTGGATGCCTTATAAGAAAGCACTGGGCACACAGAGGATGCCTGACGGATGTCGAGATGTCATTTTGTTTCCTCTCTAGGAACCAGGGTGCAATTTCATCAGTTACTCCCAGAGTGGCCCTGTCTGCTTTCTCCTGGCTTTGTTCAGTCCCTTACCACATTTTTCTCACTTTCTCTATCCTACAGGGAGTTCTGTGCGGTGGTGAAGCCACAGGTGGATGGCATGATTTGGAGTCAGACTATTTCAGTTACTATCCGACCTTAGGGAAGTGACTTAATCTCTGTAGACTTCAGTTTTCTCTTCTGCAAAATGTGATAGCAACAATAGTGCCTTTCTCAGAGTTTCATAGCAGGGACTATATGATATGGTACATGTGGGGGCATTTTGCACTGTGCCTGACACAAAGGGCTCAGTATGCATTAGTTATCTTGAGTAGGAGAAGGGAGGCTAGACTGAGAGTTATGGTCCTAAGCAACTGTCAATGCTGATGGGCACAATCAAGGAAAGGTATTCCAAGTATACTGGAGTTTTCATTTTACCATCTGACAAAAGAGTAACTTGAATGTCTGCAATCTACTCTTTTGGCAAGTTTTCAAAGTGGAATGCAATTTAATATAATTAATTATAGGATTTAATGTAATTATACTTATGCAATTAATTCAATAATTACTTAAATTATCTTTCTTTCTTTTGCTTTTTTTTTTTTTAGGTTCTGAGTGTGTACCTTCTCACCCACGGCATTGCCTTTCTTCGATGTTTAGGAAAACAGGAGGGGAGAGTACTCAAGAGCTATTGGGTCACCTCTCTTAGATAATTCAAATTTGAGATAGCAAAGGAGTGTGGGTTTCTCACTGAACTCCATTCTGGCTATTTCTCCCTATGGAGGAAAACACAGGGCTGAGGTCTGGGGGCCATCTGGGTGAATTTTGAAGGACTGTTTTTGATGAAAGGCAGCCACACAATCCTCTTCTCTCCATGCAGACAGAAGCCATGTTGCCTGGGTTTTTCTCTGTGAGATTTTGGATCCTGGAAAAAAAATTCAAGTCAATATAACCTAAAGGAGTCCTGGATAGTAGTCACATAAACCCAGTCTTCTTTTCTCCACAAACACTTGCTAAACAGGACCAGTCAAAGATGTAAACCCAAATGTCCCTCACTGGAAGAATGGATCCAAAAACTGTGGTACATTTATACCATGGAATTTTACACAGCAATTAGAAACAATGATTTTGCAGCCTTTGAAGGTAAATGGATGGCTATGGAAGAGATCATGCTGAGTAAAATCAGCTTAACCCAGAGAACTAAGGGTCGATTGTCTCCACTCATCTGTGGAGGTGGGGACTAGACCCTGGACAGTGAGAAAGTTGGTCTATTAGCATGTGTTAAATCCAGATAAGATGTAATGCTATACAACCTAATACTTTTTTAGAGATATTGTGGGAAGGGGAATGGCGAGATAAGGGAGGGTAATTGGGGGGGTACTCCAGGGGGTAATTGCAATATCCAGAATCTATACACATTTTATATTATTTTGTTAAAAACTTGTATGATTGTTAAAAAAGAAAAGATGTAAACAGGACACAAGTAGGGAGAGAGACATGCCTGTGACAGTCACAGGCCCCACTAATTAGGTTCTGTATAGTTTAGAAATTTGCATCTCTAAAGAAGAGTGTTTCTAACATAGACTTGTAGAGTAAAGAAACCAGAACGCCTTCAAAAACTGTTGAATTTTATTGTTATTTTGAAATCAAGACTTCTTAACTTTTTGAGCAGAAGCTGCATATTTCTTCCAGTAACAGGAGCTATGCTTACGAAAAGTGAAGTTTAAGTTTAACAGTAATCAAAGGATTACTGTACAAAGTAATGGTTGGAAATGAATGGAATGGGGGAAAGGTGAGCCAAAACTCAGGGCCATATCACATGTTAATGGTACCTGTTAAACCATTTCTCCCTGCCCCCAAATCCCCTCTGGTTTTCTTAAAAAAAGTTGAGGGTTAGTTTGCCCGTTACATTGGGATGAATTTGAATCTGGAATAATTTTTCCTGATCCCTGTTTCTTGGAAGGAGCAATCAGGCCTTGATCCTGTGGCTAGAGAGGTCTAATGTTTGTGTAACATTGCTACCTGTAGAAAGAGAATCGCCCATCTTGCAGGAGCTACACAGAATGATGAAGGTCTAGAAGTACTCAGGATTGTTCTTGGGCTCAACATTTTTTAAATCAATGTTTACCATGTTTCTAGCACCGTGATTAAATAGTCCTCAGTGAAAAGAAATATCATTAAATGCAAATCTATCAGGGATACCTAATGATTAACACTTATTTTCACTTACGCATCTGTGGATGAGCTGGTATTGAGCTGATTTATGCTGGCTTTGTCTGGGTTTGGCTTCAAGCAATTGATTGGATCAAACTGTTCCGCATGGCACTCATCTACCTTGGTTCAATGGTTGCCCAAGGCACACAAAGAACAAGTCCAGCTGTGCAAGTGGATTTCATGTCTCTTCCTGGAGTTGCACCCGTTTATATCCTATTGGCAATACGAAGAAACATTGCTGAGTCTAAAGTTAAGTGACTCTAACTCCACCCATCACGAGGTCAAAGCAAGTCACCGGGTGGAGAATGAGTGTGAAAGAGACACAGGGAGTGAATATCTACTGGGCAATAAAATAAACGATCAGAGTAACACATTCATTCCAAATATAGGTCAGGACATTGAAACTTCCTTACTTGTATTATTTTAGTTAAATGTACATAATCACAGCGATCATTTATTATCTCAAGCAAATTTTATTGTGAATTTTTAGTTAAGTGAAAAAAATGTAAGAGTTGGAGATGGAAGACCATATCCTGTGTCTGTGACATGCTGAGAGGGTGATGTAGGGGACAATGAATTAACCACCCTGGGACTCATCTCCCATTAGAAAATGCAGACAATCCTACAGCCTGGCTCCTGGTATTTCCATGAGGGTAAAGTCAAATAATGATGACAGAAGTAATTAGAAGACTAATGTGTTACTTAAATTATTTGTTTTTGTTCTAATTAGCAGGATGTGAAAGTTCTTACAAACCAAAATATTGCTCACTTCTTTTACATAGGAGCTGGTTATGGATTAGAGAATTCGTGTTTGGATCTCGACTTTTCATTGCTTGGCCTTTCTGAATCTTAGTATCTTTCTCTATAAAATGAAAATCGGAATTATAAGTTCTGTTCATCCCCGGTGCTTAGGGATGCTTAGGGTATATAAAATGAGACAGCAGATGAAACATACTCCATAAACGGTCAAGTAGTGCACCGCATGCCATAGGAACTTGGAGCTGATCATTAGTGAAACTGACACCTGTCAAATGAGTATGGCAGAATCACAAAGAATTACAGCGTCATTGTGGTTACTCCTTCTATGCAAATGTGGGTTTGGAGGGAGAAAAAGTTCTGAGATATAAGTATACAAAAGACTGTTTGTAACTATGAAGGCAGCCAGAGAAATTCATGATGGAGAGGAGAGGACAACTTTGGGTGGGAAGGTGAAGGCTGAGATTCTCCTCTGAGGAAAGGTGCGCTCAGGAGCACAGGTGCGTCATGCTAGTGCTGAGAATTCAGGTTGTGTTCCAGGTGGCATTTCTTTGGGTCTTCTTATCCACTGAGTTAAAGCAGGGAACTGAATGGAAGGCAGGGAGGTGGATGTGGTGGTAGCTAGATGTTCAGAGCATTAAAAGGCAGAGCTGGATTTACATCGCTCTTTTGTTACTTACAGTGCGGCATTGTGAACTTGAGATGATTACCGTGTTTCACCGCGTAATTGTTGCCCTGCCTAAGCCTTGCACCTTGTTCTTTCAGTCCAAAAACTGGTTTATAATCCACCTTCGTACAATCATCTCATAATATACTTCTATTCCTCCCACAGCTAGAAAGGTAAACAGAGGGACGATGTATCCACCGCGGACTTAAGGGTGCGCGGCTGTCTTCTCCAGCCAGGAGCCCGGAATTCTCTGCGCAGGCGCATCCGCGTCGTTCCAAAGCCTGCTCACGTGGTTTGATTAGCGTGCCCAGCACTAAAGGCCAACACGTGTTACGCTAGGTGTTTGGAGGTCGGTGCATCAGAATCGGAAACCAATGACAGAGGTGCGGAATCCTCAGACACCGAAGATTGCAGTTTTTAAGTCCATAGTTCACAACACTGTAGTGAATTTTCACAAGTGTAATGTTTTGACTTTAATGCATAAATCAATAACTCATGTGTTACTTTTTTTCAGAGTGGAAAATATTCCCTAAACTGTCCAAAAAAAAAAAAAAAAAAAGGTGAGTTGATTGGACTACTCAACTTTAAAGCATATTCACTGGTATTTTGTGCATCCTAATCTTGCACTAAAGAAAGTTTAGCAATAAATGTTTTTGAGTAATACATTTTAAAAAATCACAGCTTTAGGGCTGGAGCGGTGGCTTGGCAGTTACGGCGCTTGCTCGGCATGCACAAGTACACG
>PVKS010024699.1:0-30745 GCA_004027875.1 Aplodontia rufa | reverse complement strand
CTAACAGCCCAATTAATAAATGGGCCAAAGAGCTAAATAGAAACTTCTCACCAGAGGACATTGATCAAGCCAATGAATACATGAGAAAGTGCTCTAAATCTCTAGTAATCAGAGAAATGCAAATGAAAACCACATTAAGATATCACCTTACGCCAGTCAGAATGGCAAAGATGAAGAAAATAAACAATAATAGATGCTGAAGGGGCTGTGGAGAGATAGGCACACTAACACACTGTTGGTGGAGCTGCAGACTGGTACAGCCCCTCTGGAAAGCAGTGTGGAGAATCCTCAAAAAACTAGGGATGAGCCCACCATATGACCCTGCTATTCCACTCCTGGGAATCTTTCCAGGGGATTTAGAATCAGCACATTATAGTGACACAGAAATATCTATGTTCATAGCAGTTCAATTTACTATTGCTAGACTATGGAAACAACCTAGATGTCCCTCACTGGATGAATGGATCCAAAAACTGTGGTACATTTATACTATGGAATTTTACACAGCAATTAGGAACAATGATATTGCAGCCTTTGAAGGTAAATGGATGGCTATGGAAGAAATTATGCTGAGTAAAATCAGCTTAACCCAGAGAACCAATGGTCGATTGTCTCCACTCATCTGTGGAGGTTGGGACTAGACCCTGGCCAGTGAGAAAGTAGGTCTATTATCATGTGTTAAATCCAGATAAGATGTAATGCTATACAACATAATCCTTTTTTAGAGATATTGTGGGAAGAGGAAGGGAGGGATAAGGGTGGGTAATTGGGGGAGCACTCCTGGGGATAATTGTAATATCCAGAATCTATACACATTTTGTATTATTTTCTTAAAAACTTGTATGGTTGTTCAAAAATTAAAAAAAAAAAAGATACTTCATAAGATATTTGAGCAGGGGCTGGAGCGGTAGCTCAGCAGTTTCAGCGCTTGCCTGGCAAGCACGAGGACCTGGGTTCAAACCCCAGCACCACGTACACAACTAAGTGTTGGAGCAACGAAGGCCATGTAAAAAACTGAATAAAGTTGTTTCTCTCTTTCTCTGTCTCTCACTGTCCCTCTCTCTTTAAAAAAAAAAAGATATTTGAGCAAGCTATGCTGCATACCTGTACAAAAACGTAAATGTTTAATCCCATTGTCAAATAGTTTGAAGAATAACAAGGGATGATAGGAAGGGAGGAGAAGGGGAAATGTTGGAACTGAGATAAAACAAGGTACATTCCAAACAGTTATAAATGTCACTGTATAGACTATAGCCATAAAGATAAAAAATGTTCTTCATAGGTATGAGAATTATGTCACTGTATTTGGGATTTTTAGGAACAGTATACGACCCAGAAGAAAGGCAAGGGATCAGGGGACTGGAGGAGAGAGGTAGAGGGGTTTGGGGGCAGGGATATTGAACAAACTGTATTGTTGATTTGTGTGCATCTAGGACACATGACAACTGATCCTATCATTATGTAAAACTGTAATGCACTAATAAAAATTATAAAAAAATAAGGACTTTTCTACTTAGAAAACATAGAAATTATATTTTGCATTTCTTCTGGTACTTTTAGATGTGTTTTTATTTGTTTAGACCTTTATCTGTCTGGAATTTATGTACCTACCTGTAGGTAAATAAAAATTACAATGAGATTATTTCAAATTAGGAAAGTTTGACAAGCAGTGTACATTGTTAAAATCTATGGGGAAATTTTTATTTTTTGGTACCAGGGATTGAAACCAGAGGCACTTAACCACTGAACCACATCCCCAACCCTTTTTATTTTTTATTTTGAGACAAGGTCTCGCTAAGTTGCATAGGGCATCCTTAAGTTGGTCTTGAACTTGTGAACTTCCTGCCTCAGCCTCCCGAGTCATTGGGATTATAAATGTGTGCCACCATGCTCAGAAAAAAATCTATAGAAATTTTAAAACAGCTGTTCCCAAAATAAACATGTTCACAATTGTTTTTATTTATATATTTGTTCGTTTGTTTTTTGGTACCAGAGATTGAACCCAGAGGTGCTTAACCACTGAACCACGTCCCCAGCCCTTTTTATTTTTATTTATTTATTTTTTAAAGAGAGGGGGACAGTGAGAGAGACAGAGAAAGAGAGAAACAACTTTATTTAGTTTTTCATATGGCCCTAGTTGCTCCAACACTTAGTTGTGTACGTGGTGCTGGGGTTTGAACCCAGGTCCTTGTGCTTGCCAGGCAAGCACCAAAACCGATGAGCCACCGCTCCAGCCCCCTTTTTATTTTTTATATTGAGACAGGGTCTCATTAAGTACTCAGGCCTCACTAAGTTGCTAAGCCTGGCTTTGAGTTTGTGATCCTCATGCCTCAGCCCCCCAAGTTGTTGGGATTACAGGCATGCATCACCGTGCCTGGCTTAATTTTTTATTAAATTTATTTTTAACTAATATATAAAAATGTAAAAATTAGGGGCTGGAGCAGTTGCTCAGCAGTTATAGTGATTGCCTGGCTTGAGCACGGACATGGGTTCAAACCCCAGTACCACATACACAATGAAGTGTCGGCACAACAAAAGCCACATGGAAACCTAAGTAAAATTTATTTTCTCTCTCTCACTGTCCCTCAAAAAATAAAAAACCAAAAAATAAACAAACAAAAAGCGAACCTTTCCTTCCTTCCTTAAACAAATATAAAAATTATGTTAATATATTAATTAGTATTAAAGGACACTGATGTTTTGATACAGTATGTATTGTACAGTGTTTCAGTCAGGTGAAGCGTGTCTTTAATCCATTTTGAATTGATTTTTGTTACTGGTGAAAGATAATCGTCTGGTTTCGTTCTTCTGCATGAGAATATCCAATTTTCTCAGCACTATTTATTGAAGACCGTCCTTTGTCCAGTGCATGTTCTTAGCACCTCTGTTGAAAATTAGTTGACTATAAATGCAGGGATTTACTTGGGCCCTCTGTTCTGTTCCATTGGTCCCTGTGTCTATTTTTATGCCAGTACCAGGCTGTTACAGCTACCGTAGCTATGTAGTATAGTTTGAAGTCAAATAATGTAATAAATGCCTCCTGCTTCGTTCTTTTTTGTTAAAGATGTCTTTGGCTATTTGTGGTTCCATACAAATTAAGATTGTTCTTTTCTAATTCTGTGAAGAATATCATTGGTATTTTGTTAGGGATTTTATTGACTCTGCAGATCTCTTTTGTTGTGTGGACATATAGCAATATTGATTCTTCTACTGCATGAACACAGGTTGTCTTTCTATTTTTTCTGTGAGTGTGTACGTCCTCTTTACTTCTTTCATCAGTGTTTTACAGTTGTCACTGTAGAAACCTTTTGGTTAAATTTATTTCTAGGGCTTTTTGTTTGTTTTGTTTTATTTCAGTAGCTATTGTAAATGGGATCACTTTTTTGGTTTCTGATTTCAGATCATTAGCTATTGGTATATAGCAACATTACTGATTTTTATATATTGATTTTGTATCCTGTAACTTTGTTGAATTTATTAGTTCTAATAGGTTGTGTTTTCGTTTTGGGGAATTTGGAGATTTTCTGTGTATATCATCATGTCATCTAAAAAGAGTGACAGTTTGATTCCTCTTTTTCAGTGTTCATGCCTTTTTGCTTTCTCTTGCCTGATTCCTTGAGCTCGGAGTTCTAGTACTATGTTCAATGAAGGGTGAAGTGGGCACACTTGTTCCAGATCTTAGAAAGCATTTTGCTTTTTCCCTCTCAGCATTATGTTAGCTGTTGACTTATCACATATGGTCTTTATTTGCTAAGATATGTTCCTCTATATCTAATTTGTTCACTTTTTTATTCAAAATCTGATACTGAATTTTTTAATATAATTTATATTTTTTGTGGTACTGGGGATTGAACCCAGAGATGCTCTACCACTGAGTTCCATCCCCAGCCCTTTTTATTTTATTTTGAGACAAGGTCTTGCTGAGTTGCTGAGACTAGCATTTAACTTGTGATCCCCTTCCCTTAACCTCCCAAGTCTCTGGCATTACACTACAAGACCCTGTGCCTGGTAGGATGTTAAATTTTATCAAATGCTTTTTCTGGCTCTATAGAGATGATTGATCGTATACTTTTCGGCCTTTATTCTGTTAACGTGATATATCATGTTTACTGACTTCAGTAATATGTTTAAAATTTTTTTTAAACAGATATTGTCGACAGGTGCTTTGTGAAACTGTTAGGACTGCCAAATTGACACCAGTTTCTGCCCGGCTTCAAGATATTGAAGGAAAAATTAACCAATTTATTATTCCTAGAGAGGTAGGAAACTTTTGGTATATTTAACTCATTCAATTACTCTTCTTAACTTTTTTGGTATGTATTTTAAATTTTTATTATTTAAGGTACCAGATAAATGCTATTATTAAATCAAAGATAATCTTTATTTTATTTTTTTGGGACTTGGGATTGAACCCAGGAGCACTTAACCACTGAGCCACATCCCCAGCCTTTTTTTTTTTTTTTAAAAGAGAGAGGGAGAGGGGTTTGAGCAGTGACTCAGCAGTTATAGTGTTTGCCTGGCATGTGCGATAACCCCAGTTTGAACCCCAGCACCACATACACAACTGTCAGTGAAGCAAAGGCCAGAATAAAAAATAAATACAATTGATTCTCTCTCTCTCTCCTTTTTTTTTAAAGAAAGAAAGGAGGGACAGTGAAGGAGAGAGAGAAGGAGAGAGAGAGAGAGAACCAATTTACTTAGTTTTTCATGTGGCTTTTGTTGCTCCAACACGTCTTGTACACATGGTACTAGGGTTCAAATCCATGTCCTCGTGCTTGCCAGGCAAGTGCAGTAACTGCTGAGCCACCTCTCCAGGCCTTGGATGCAGGTCTTAAATTTTCATGTAGTTAAGTCTGTTATTGCTACATAGTTTTCCAGATTTTATGTCAGGCTGAAGGAGGCCATCGCCATCATAAGGTCACCAAAATAATGTCCTGTGTTTTCTTGTATTGTTTACATTTTTTTTCATTATCTGCATGAAAGATCTTTAGGATGAATTGACTTTCTGGGAAGTCATTTTGTCTCCAACCAGTCTTAATTAACTAGATGGTTTGTTTGTTTGTTTGTTTTCAGACTTTGGTCCTTTATGCCCTTGGTGTGGTACTTCAGGATCCTAATACTTGGCCATCGCCACACAAGTATGAAATATCTGTTTATTGTCTTTGTAATTTTTTATTTTTGTGTGTTTTTGCATTCCTTTTCTGTGTTTTGAGGAGAAATTCAATGTGTCCATGATACAGCAACAGAAAGCACTGCCTTCCCTGTATTCCATTCTCAGCCTTTTCTCTTCCATGAATCTTCTGCTACTGTCTCTTATTACTACTTCTACCCTAAGATCTGTTCAGTTATCGTTCTATACAACAATCTTCAAACTCAACAGATTGGAGTTCTTTGGTTGTTAAATGGGTGTTGTTTATGTCAGATGCCTCCCACCATTTCTCTCAACTATTTAGCTCTTTAGTAGAATTCAGAAACAGGTATATGTATGTGTGTTTTACATGTGAGCGGGAGGGCAAAGATAAAGAAGGAAGCTATCATGTTGGCCTCCTATATGGGTGTCTAGTAAAGCCTGCCTTAAGGTACCAGTCTTAGATTCAATGCCTGGAAAAAGGTTATCTACTGAGTTGACTGTGGTGAGACCACAGTGTGAAATGTCAGAGTTGAAGTACTGTTGACCTACCTCTGTAGTGTAGGGATGGACATGTTAAATGTTCTTGTCAGTTTAGCTTTTAGTATTATAATGGCACTAAAGAAAAATTTCTTTTTTTTTTTTTAATAAAGAGAGAGGGACAGTGAGAGAGAGAGAGAAAGAGAGGAACAACTTTATTGAGTTTTTCACATGGCCTTAGTTGCTCCAACACTCAGTTGTGTACATGGTGCTGGGGTTTGAACCCGGGTCCTCGTGCTTGCCAGGCAAGTGCCGAAACTGCTGATTGAAAAATTTCTTAATAAACTTAATACCAGCCTTTCAAATTTTGCTCTAAGTAAAAATTATTCAGGTAATATTTTTATATTTTATGTTTTATAATTTTATATTTTGGGTGGCTTTTTTTAAAGATAGAGACGGGGGAGAGAGAGAAAGAGAGAACCAGTTTTATTTATTTTTTCATCTGGTTTTTGTTTCTCTGAAACTTAGTTGTGTATGTGGTGCTGGGGTTTGAACACCGGTCCTTGCACATGCCAGGCAAGCAATGTAACCATTGAGCCACCACTCCAGGCTCTTGATGGCTTTTATGGGAAAGTTAATGATATGCTTTGATGGAAATATATATACTTTTAATAACAGAAAAATAACATTTCAAGTTTTAAAATCTTAAAAAAATATTTGTGGGGTCTGGAGTGGTGGCTCAGAGTGCTTACCTGGCATGCATGAGGACCTGGGTTAAAACCCCAGCACCACATACACAACAAGATGTTGGAGAAACAAAAGCCAAATGAAAAAACGAAGTTGATTCCCTCCTCTTTCTCTTAAATTAAATAAATAAATAAAAAATACTTGTGGGAAAAGTGCCAAGATTTTGATAAGTTCTAAGTGTAATATGAAAACTTCAGGAAATTTATTAACTTTTTTTTAGAAAGAGGGGATAGTGAGAGAGAGAGATAGAAACAATTTTTTATTTAGTTTTTCATGTGACTTTCATTCCTCAGACACTTCATTGTGTATGTGGTGTTGGGGTTTGAACTTGTGTACTGGTGCATGCAACGCAAGTGCCATAACCGATGAGCCACCACTCCAGCCCCTTATTGTAACTTTTAACAGTATTGCCATCCTCAAAATGCTCAGAGAATCTAGGTTACAAATTGAAAATATTAATCATCATTAGGAATCACTAGGCTTCTTTTTCTTTCTTTCTACAAATTGAAAATATTAATCATCATTAGGAATCACTAGGCTTCTCTTTCTTTCTTTCTTTCTTTTTTTTTTTTTGTTTTCATTGCTAGGGCTCAGACCCAGGGCTCCTTGCACAGTAGGCAAGTGCTCTACCACTGAGCTATATCCCAGCCCTCATTTTCAGTATCAGATGTAATCAAGTTTAGGAGATACAGGTGACATTTTTCTAAAGAAAAGCTTTCTGAAGCTGGGCTCTTCCTTACTCATCCAAGGATTTACTCTTGTCAGTACCTTGAGCAAAACCTCACACTAACAGAAATATACATAGAACTGAGATGTATCTCTTAGAGACAATGGTTTACTTATAGTGTAAATATACCTGTAATACAGAGGATGAGGAGATTAATTGTTTTCACTATACTGGATGCCTTTAAGGTCCAGGTAGGTCATTTCATGCCCTGTTTATAGCTGAGTAATATTCCATTATTTTGGTATACCAGGATTTATTCATCATTCACCTATTGAAGGATATTTGAATTGTTTCCTACTGTGAATGAAGCTGCTCTGAACAGCTATACAGGTTTTAGTTTGAATATGGGATTTCATTTTGGGGACAATAGGCAAACATCACCTTACCCAACTCCCCCATCCCCCACTCCCTGCTCTTTTTCCTTTTTAAACTCAAGAGTTTAGATCTTTTAAATGCCTTTGTGTTTAGAAGGAAAGATTATGTTCAATTGTAGGTAAGTTATTTACTGGTTTTTAAGATATTTACTCCTCAGTGACAGTTTACAGAAGGAAATTCTGAAAACAAAAAGCTTTTCCTAGCCCCTTAATTTCCCTCACTAATTAGTAAATCTGGGTATAATATAATTGATAAATATAATTTTAAGGCCTGAGACTCCAATTTAAAGAAAGAAATTTTAATTGATGAAGCAATGTAAAATACCCACATTACTGATCATGTAACACGTCTTAAAATTATGAAAAATTCATTATATGATATTTGTATGATTTATCCTTATATCTCGTAAAATCACATACAGTCTCATTTATTGATAGTTCTGAGAAAAGTATTTTGTGTCTAATTGGAAATAATGTGTAATTTGGGAACACAATGAAATATAATGTGACAGCACTTTAGTTTTAGTAAATGTCAAACTTTATTACAATCCTGTGTTCTTTTATGTCAATATGTTAAATGCCAGTGGAGCCGTACTGTGATTAACTCCATATTTTCTCTTTAGGTTTGATCCAGATCGCTTTGATGATGAATCAGCAATGAGAACTTTCTCTTTGCTTGGATTTTCAGGCACACAGGAATGCCCAGAGTTGAGGTGAATGATAGAAAAAATGAGAAACACCAGACTCTGTACTTAGAACTTTGATGAGAATGATTAACCGTGCAGTAAGGGTGTAAACTGAATCTCTAGTAATTGGTTGCCTTTCTTCCTGACTAGGTTTGCGTATATGGTGGCCACAGTGCTGCTGAGTGTGTTGGTGAAGAGACTGCACTTGCTTTCTGTGGAGGGACAAGTTATTGAAACTAAGTATGAGCTGGTCACATCATCAAAGGAAGAAGCTTGGATTACCGTCTCAAAGAGACACTAAAATCGTAAACATTTGAAATCTTTGTTAAAAAGACTGAGCAAAATGACCAGTTAGTAAATATGTGTTGGATCCTTTTATAAACCAAGTATTATTTTATAATTTAAACACCTGTTATTTCATTATGTAAATTTGGATTTTTATACATCAGGTTTTCTTAAGGCACAATACATTTATACTCGTTGCACCAATATGTGGATACTTTTACTAGGAAGCTTTAGTTTTCTGCTTGCTTTTATCATTTTCTAAGCCATTGTTTTCATCTTCTTTTTCTTAGTTTGATCTCCAAAATGAATATTGTAGAGAAATTATTTTGAACAAGTTGGGGAATCATGTTTTTTGATTATTAACACACACACACAAAAACGTGACTCCTTTTGAACTTCCAGTAAATCATCTTAAAGAAAAATAATGGAATTTCCTATAGTTTTATTTCTTGGATTGATTTTATTTTATGGCTATTAATTAGTTTGTGTTTTTTTAATCATTTATTTTTTAAAAGAGAGAGGCAGTCAATTTTATTTATTTTTTTCATCTGCTTTTTGGTTTTCTGACACTTACTTGCGATTGTGGTGCTGGGGAGCAAACCTGGGTCCTCGTGCATGCCAGGCAAGTGCTCTGCCACTGAGCCACCCCTCCAGCCCATGTTTTAATCATTTTTCAGGTTTGAATCATTCATTGGCTTATCTACTTGGCATTTGCTATTTGTTTGACTCTCTACACACATGGGGTTCATTTATTTGTTTACAGAAGGCTCATCATTTTGAACAGTTCCAAATCATCTAGAAAATAATGTAGTTGTTTCTGAATGTGTGGTTGGTTTGTTTTCCCTCTAGTACCAGGGCTGCTCTCCCACTATGCTACCTTCCTGACCCCATTTTATTTTTTGAGGTAGGGTCTTGCTAAATGACTGAAGCTGGCCTCACACTTGTGATCCTCCTGTTTCAGTCTGCCAAAGATCTGGGATTACCAGCGTGCATCACCTTGCTGGGCTCAAATGTGTTTTGATACACTCCTCCTACGTGACAAACTAAAATTAATCCTTGTGCTTCTGTTCTGCTGGAAATGTTAGTACTATATTATTCCACTAATATTCCTCTGGAAGAAACATTTGGAATTTATTATTATATTATACACTAAATGTAATGAACCAGTCAGTAAGAAAGTAGAGGGCACTAATCATAAACCACAACCAGAAGGGGGAGAAAAGAAAACAAAGATGGATGAAAAATGTGCAAAACATATGAGATGGATAATAGCCATCTAGTATATGAAGAGCTCATGCAAGTTGATAAGAAAAATATATATTAGATAAATGGACAAAATATAAAAACATCTTTTACAGGAGGAAATAGATAATGAAGTTTTAGAAATGTGTTCCATCTCATTGCAAAGAAACAATGGGGCTATTTTGGGAAAATTCTAATTATCTTTCAGAATATACCTTAACACTGATTAAATTTCATATGTAATACTTTCTTTATTGATTGCACTGTAGTTTTGCTGTTGTTTGCTTTTGGTCCAGGGGAATAACCCCAGAGCCTCCTGCACGTTGGACAAGCACTTTGCCACTGTACTTTGTCCCAGCCCCCAAACATTGTAATTTTGGTCCAGTTTTTTTGGCTGCATTATTCTTGAAGATTTCTTTTTCTTTTCCATTTTCCTTTCTTTTTTTTAATGTTTATTTTTAGGCTACTGAAGGAAAAATGCCAAGTAGAGATAGAGGAAAGGAAGAGAAATGATAATTGTTTGCAAGTGGGTTATTTTTAACACTAGTGAATTTCATTTGTTATTTTAGTATCAAGATTATGGGGCTAAGGCTGTATAGTTAAGGGATAGAGCATCTGCCTGGCATGCGGGAGGCCCTGGGTTTAATCCCCAGCATCACAAAAGAAAATAAATCTTTGTGTTTTAGTTAGCTTTTTCACTGCTGCAACTGAATGACCTGACAAGAACAATTTTAGGAAGAAAAGTTTATTTTGAGGGCTCATGGTTGGGGAGGTGTTAGTCCATGGAAGGCCAGCTCCTTTCTTCAGGGCTCCGGGTGAGACTGAACACTATGGCGGCAGGCATGGCTGCAGGGAGCAGGGAGCTCAAGGCATCACATCTAAATGTTGGCAAGCAGAACAAAGAGTGAAACTCCACACCAGATACAGAATATATACCCCAAAGGCAAGCCCCCAATGGCCTACCTCCTCCTGCCACACCCTTCCTGCCCACAGTTGCCAGTTAATCACTGTAGTGATCAACTCACTGATTGGGTTAAGGCTTTTATAACCCAACCATTTCACCTCAGCCTTCCTGAATTGTCACTCATGAGTTTTGGGGGGACACCTCACATTCAAACCATAACACTGTTAGAAAGAAAATTGTTAAAAATCCTGAGGTGCTATAAGAAAATCAAACACATGCCCAGAAGTGGGTGAGCAAGACAGACTACTTCTGCAGAAGGGTGCACTCAACAGAAGGGATGAGCAAGCACACTTGAGCGGGCAGTCCACCTGCTTTTATCTCTAACCTGACTCTATCCTACCCTTCACTCTGATTGGAGGAGCTCAGGAGTACAATTGGCACAATTGGCTAATGTAAAATTGGAGTGGATACAGAAACGAGCTATAGGTGTAATGGGATATCTGATAAGGAGTTTTAAAATGGACCACATGGTTCCTGACCTAAGATGGCTTCCTTTTATATTTGAACCTTAAGACTGCATTCTGAAAATGCACCATCAAACTTATTATTTATCACAACACCTAGTTATCAAGGTTATTTTATGCTGCATTTATGGATAAGTAGCTAACATTTTAGACTTACTTCTAACCAGCTAGCATACAATTGAACTAATTAGATGCAATTGTTATTTCTGAAAAAAATAATTTGTGGAATAATTTAAATTCTAAAACAAGTGAAATCCATTCAGATTTTGTTTTGTTTTGTTTTAAGGAAAGAGAGGGACAGTGAGAGAGAGAGAGAGAAGAAGGAATCAATTTTATTTAGTTTTTCATGGCTTTCTTTGCTCCAGCACTTCTTTGTGTACGTGGTGCAAGGGTTCAAACCCATGTCCTCGTGCATGCCAGGGAAGTTCAGTAATCACCGAGCTGCTACTCCAGTTCTTATTATGTTTTTTTTTGAGTGAGGGACAGTGAAAGATAGAATCAAATTTTTTTTTTTTTTTAAAGAGGGGACAGTGAGAGAGAGAGACAGAAGCAATCTTTATTTAGTTTTTCATATGACCTTCATTCCTGGGACACTTAGTTGTGTACGTGGTGCTGGGGTTCGAACTTGTGTACTCTCACATGCCAGGCAAGTGCCGTAAGCGCTGAGCTGCTGCCCCAGCCCCGAGAGAATCAGTTTTTATTTAGTTTTTCATGTGGCTTTTTTGCTCCAACACATCATTGTGTACGTGGTGCTGGGTTTTGAACTCATGTCCCTGAGCGTGCCGGGCAAGCACCACAACTGTCGAGCCACCACTTCATCCCCTATGATGTTATTTTTATAAAAAGGCCTTTGTTAAATCTGTCCACACCCTTCTATTTTCTATGGTTTTGTATATACAGAGCATCTTCCTTTGTTATCCCAGTTCAGTGAGTGGATTGGAAACTGGCAGGGGAAGGGTAGGGTAGGCAACTAATATATAAACCAGGACCCATAAGATCAGATGAGATGAGAGGGATAGAAATTTAAATCAAGTGAGATCTCAAAAGCAGTAATTAAGGCAGAAGCAGGACAGCTGAGCCAGAGTCAGAACTCTGGCATAATTGCCAATGAATGAGGCAGCAGCGAAAAGCTCATAATGACTGGAATCAAGGAAAATAGAACATAGAGAAACCAGCTGAATTTTTTTTTTTTTTGTCTATAGTTAGTTACATTACTACCTTGAAACATTAAAAGAATTCATTTTCTACAGGATTAAAACAATACTGTAGGGCTGCAGGTGGGGGTGCTCAGTGGTAAAGCATGTGCTTTGCCCTAGGCTGCAATCCCCTAGGTTGTGCAAGGCCCTAGGTGCAATCACCACCACCAAAATGTATGTATTAACATGTTTAAATAAATTATCCATGAAATGTTATTCTTACTCCGCTCTTTGTATTTTTTCTTTTTTAGGGGGGTGGGTACCAAGGATTGGCTGGTGACTCCATCGATGTTCGGACAATTGCGGGACACTATTGAGGCTTGTCTGCCAGCGTCTGATTGGTTGTTCCTTTTGCCCTCGGGCTGCCTGATGCCCTGCCCCCAGCCACCTGAAATTGACCTAACATTCCGAACTTTTTGGTGATATAGGACATTGATTTCCATCTGGCTTCTTCCTGCTGATTATGGGGTGTTGTGAGGGAGGGGAAGGTTCGGGTGTTGGTTCTTGGTAGGGAGGTGGCTGTAAGGATGCAAGAGCATTTGGTTGTATGTTCCTCTAGCGACCTTACTCATGCGGTTTTGGGCGAACCTGAGGAGACAGGGAGCAGTCATTAGAAGGAGTCTTATTACTAATATAGGAGTAAGGATGGAGGTCAGCCAGATGATAAGAGTGGAGTTTAGCCATCCTGGCCAAGGGTCATCTGATTGTTGCCACTTAAGCCTCTCACTCAGACATCTGAGAGTTCTGACATTTTTCTTGACCAGCCCAGTTTCATTGATGTAGCAGCAGCATTCCTCTTTTAGGAATAGACATGTTCCCCCTTTCTCTGCATCCGGAGATCTAGTGCTCAGCGGTTCTGTAAGAAAACTTGGGCAATAGATGTTATTTGTCTTTGTTGGGAGGCCAGGGAGGCAGCAGATGCCTCCATTGCCTCTTGGAGTTGCTGTTCTAATCTCTGGGTGGCAGTGACTGTATAACCAAGTCCTCCTGCTCCCACTCCGAGGCAGTGAGGGAGGAGGCTAGAGAGAGTCCGACCACCACTGGTAGGAAAATGGCCTGTTTTGCCCTAGGGAGGGGATTCTGAGTGAACCAGATTGATTCCGGATGAAGGGAAACAAAGTGGTGCAGGAGCTTCCTGGTTTGTCTGTGGGAAAGTGTGGACCTCAACCCCAGTGGGGGAGGTTTGAAAACCCTCCCGGGTTTCAGGACCAAATGTAAAAATCAGAAAACGCTGGTGTTTGGCACCAAATGTTCAGGCACAGATGTTCAAAAAGGAGTCAGGCCTAAAGCAGCTGAGCAAAACATTTTGATTGGGATCGGCAGCTCTCAGGCCAGATTTACTGGTCCACCAGAGGGAGGGCAGGCAGGGGAGTGGCACGAAGCCCCACCTGGGCAGTGCCTTTATAGTCTGGGGTGGGCAGAGGAAGTTTTGGGGTCTCATCCCTTGAGGATTGGCTGGTGACTCCATCAATCATCATGTGATTGCAGGATGCCATCTGCCAGAGTCTGATTGGTTGTTCTTTTGCACATGAACACAGGCTGCCTGATGCCCTGCCCCCACCCAGCCACCTGAGGGCATGGGTTGCCTGATGCCCTGCCCCCAGCTGCCTGGAATCAACCTAACAGTACTTAACCCCTGAGCCACATTCCCAGCCTTTTTCTTCTATTTTATTTCTTTTTTGTTCTTTTTTTTTCATTCATTAAATATGGTCTTACAATTAGGAGAGAATCATTATCAAACAATGAAGAACAAATATATAATGACAGAGCAAGCCAAGGCTGATGCCATTCCATGATTTCCACCCTTGGATTCCCCATGGTTCCATGTTTGCCATGATTAAACTCCCATGTTAATTGGACTTCTCATGGAAGTCGAAGTTCCCCTCTGAGTTGACTCCCCCATACTCCCTCCCTATGGTTTCCTTGATATTCTTCCTGTTCCCTCCCCCCTACATCCCCCAGCATCCTAGGCAAGTTTCCCCCTGTTCGTGTAAAAATTCATATATGTGGAGGTTATTATTAGCTTAGCCATCTATCATGCTGTTTGCAATTGTATTTTAGCTTCCACAAATGAGAGAAAACATTCAGCCCTTGAGCCTCTGAGTTTGGACATTTCACTTAGTATAATTTTTTCCATCTCCATCCATTTGGCTGCAAATGCCATAATATCGTTTTCTCTAATGCTGAGTAGTATTCCATTGTATGTATGTACCAAAGTTTTTTAATCAACCCGTCAAATGAGGGGCAGCTGAGTTGGTTCCATAATTTAATTGTAGGAAATTGAGCTGCTATAAACATTGATGAAGCTGTATCTCTGTAATATGCTGATTCTACCTCTTTTGGGAAAATGCCTAGGAGTGGGATAGCTGGGTCATAAGGTGTTTCCAGCCCTAATTTTTTGAGGAGTCTCCACACTGCTTTCCAGGGTGGCTGTACCAGTTTGCAGTCCCACCAGCAATGTAACAGTGTTTCTCTTTTCCCACAGTCCCTCCAGCATCTGTCATTGTTGTTATTCTTCATTGTTACCACTCTGACAGGAGTGAGGTGGGATCTCGGTGAATTTTGATTTGCATTTCTCTGATTGCTAGTGATGTAGAGCATTTTCTCATATGGTTATGGGCTTTTTGGACTTCCTCCCTTGAGAAATTTCTTTTTAGTTCCATAGCCCATTTATTGATGGGAATATTTGTGGTTTTGGTGTTTAGTTTTTTGAGTTCTTTGTATATTCTGGATATTAGCCCTCTGTCTGAGGTGTAGGAGGCAAAGATTTTCTCCCATTCTGTAGGCTCTCTCTTGACACTCTTGAGTCTTCTATTTTATTTCGACACAGGGTTTCACTGAGTTGCTGAGGCTGGCTTTCAACTTGCGATCCTCCTGCCTCAGCCTCTCAAGCTGCTGGATTATAGGTGTGTGCCACTATAATGGACTCTAGCAGTATTCTTAATTTAACCATGCAGGAGTTTTTTAATAGTAAAATGAGTAATTCAAGTTTTGTAGCTTTAGGGATTCTTTAAAACTGTATTTTTGGGGACTGGAGCATGGCTCAGCAGTTAAGGTGCTTGCCTGGCATGCACGAGTACACAGGTTCAAACCCCAGCACCATAGTCACAACAAAGTGAACAACAAAAGCCACATTAAAAAAACTAAAGTTGATTTTTTCTTAAAAAAAACAAACAAACTATTTCTTCACTGATATTTACTTTTTTTTTTAAGGTACTGGAAATTGAATTCAGGGACAATTAATTTACCACTGAGCTACATCCCCAGCCCTTTTTTCCTTTTTCTTTCTTTTTTTTTTAAATTTTTTTATTTTGAGATAAGTTCTCAGATAGTTGCCCAGTATGGTGTCAAACTTGCCAATGTTGGCCTCAAACTTGAGATCTTCCTGCCTCACCCTCCTGAGTAGCTGAAATTACAGGAATGCACCTGACTTGACCTACATTCTTTTTGATAATTAAGAAGCTCATTGTTAAAAACAGTAGCACAGGGCTGGAGTAGTGGCTCGGCAGTTACCATGCTTGCCAGCATGTGCAAGTACATGGGTTCAAATCCCAGCACCACATATACAATGAAGTGTTGGAGCAATGAAGGACACATGAAAAACTAAATAAAAACAAAATTGATTCTCTCTCTCTGTCTTTCATGTTCCTTTCTCTTAAAAAAAACAGCATAAAACATTTTTATGGAGCGCAAAGACTCCTCAATGCTTTGTGCTAATACAAAATTTAAAGTAAAATTAATTTTGTGTGTGTTTAGGGAAAATGAAAAACTGAGATGCTGTTATCTGGCCCAGGAATGTGTGGTTCTATTATTTTCTAGAAATAGATTCTATTGTATTCATAGCCCATATGTCAAAACTTGTTTTCTTTTTCTTTTTTTCAAAAAGAGGAGGACAGTGAGAGAGAGAGCAAGAGTGAGAGAGAGAGAGTGAGACAGAATCAAGTTTTATTGAGTTTTTCACATGGCTTTCATTGCTCTGACACCTAGTTATGTTTGTGGGTGCTGGGGTTTGAACCCGTGTACTCATGCACCCTGGGCAAGCTCTATAACCGCTGAGCCACCACTCCAGCCCAAAACTTGTTTTTTTTAGCTTAAGCTAGTTTTTATTTCAATAAGATCTGGTTTTGTTAGGAAAATAATTTAGGAAACTTGAAAAGCAAAGGAAAATAAAAATGGCAAACTCAGTTACCTGTAGTCTCAGTACTTGAAACCAATCTGTTAAAATTCTGATATAGACCTACTGTTTTTATCCATACATAATTTTTATATTTTCATTTATTGTATTATGAACCAGAACGTTAATATTCTTGTCACTCTGAATGTAAGTACAGATTTTTGTTGTTTTTAACTTTTTCTCTCCCTCTTTCTCTTCACGTTGTTACTCTTTTTGACTTTAAAAATGTTCTTACTAAAAAAAAAATTTTGTTCTTACTTCTCCATCCATTTTCTCAGTTATATTTTTGTACATCAAAGATATTAAATAGCCATAGAACAATCTAGGTATGAACATTTTTTTTTAAAGGAAGAAGGACTGTGAGAGAGAGAAAGAGAGAAGCAATCTTTATTTGGTTTTTCATGTGACTTTCATTCCTCAGACACTTTGCTGTGTACATGGTACTGGGGTTTGAACTCGTGTCCTTGTGCTTGCCAGGCAAGTGCCGTAACTGCTGAGCCACTGCTCCAGCCCCAAGAGAGTGAAACAATTTTTATTTAGTTTTTCATGTGGCTTTTGGTGCTCTGACACTTTGTTGTGTACGTGGTGCTGGGGTTTGAACCCACGAACTTGCACATGCCAGGCAAGTGTTGAAACCGCAAAGCTACCACTCCAGCCCTACAATTAAAGAATGAAATAAATACCATAAGAAAAATCTTCATTAAGTTCAAATTGAGATGGCATTTCAAGTTTTAAGAGGTAATCTTTTGTTTTTTAAAGAAAGAGGGGACTGAGGCTGGAGCAGTGGCTTGGTGGTTACAGTGCTTGCCTCGCATGTGCAAGTTCATGGGTTCAAACCCCAGCACCCACATACATAATTAAGTGTCAGAGCAACAAAAGCCATGTGAAAAACTCAATAAAAATTGGTTCTCTCTTTCTCTGTCACTGTCCTTCTTTCTTTATTAAAAAAAAAAAAAGAAAAGAAAAAGAGGGGACAGTGAGAGAGAAGCAATTTTTATTTAATTTTTCATGTGACTTTCATTCCTTAGACACTTTGTTGTGTATGCGGTGCTGGCGTTTGAACTTGCATACTCTTGCATGCCAGGCAAGTGCGGTAGCCACCACTCCAGCCTGTTAAGAGGCAATCTTAAGAATCTTCATTGTTGAAAATTTTTGGTGATTTTTTGGTGGACTCTGGGGCAAACAGAGTAAGCTTCTTCCCTAAAGCCATCTTTTTTCCTCCAAATTCATAAAAATTGTTAGCCTATAAACTTACTTTTTCACAGGTAGTTGGAAAATCAGTTAAAAAAAATATTCCATGGATTGGAGCAGTGGCTCATGGTAAAGCACTTACCTGGCATGCATGAAGACCTGGGTTGGAACCCAGCACCACATACACCCAAGTTCAGGAGAAACTAAAACCAGATGAAAAAATAAACAAAATTGATTCTCTCTCCCTCTCTCTTTTTTCTTAAAGAGATAGGGAGTGAGTGAGAGAAAGAATTTTATTTTTTCATCTGGCCTTTGCTTTCCTGACACTTAGTTGTGTGTGGTGCTGGGGTTCGAACCTGGGTTCTTATGCACACCAGGCAAGTACCATAACAGCTGAGCCACCACTCCAGCCCCTATCTCTCTCTCTCTTTCTCTGTCTCTCTCAAAAAAAAAATTTAGACTGTGTATAAGACCGAAGCTGTGACTAATAGCATCAAGTAGTTTAGTAGTCATCCTTTAGTAGCTGTGGGAGGAAACCTGGACCAGAATTGGGCACCATCTTTAAAGGCAGGCTTTAATAATGTCAGCAAATGGATACTAATGACCTTAATTTTCTTCTTAGCTAGCACTATGCCTGTTTTGTAAGTAGCCAAGATTAATGTAGAAGTATAGGATCTAGGGGGAGGCTATTGACAACCAAGCAGTTAGTGTTAATACTGAAGTTGAGTAAATCAGCACAGCCAAAAAACAGTAGTTGTTTCACTGTTGAGTGACCTGCGCTGATAGCAGAGGGAGGAGACTGAAATTGGCAATAATAATTAAGCTGAAAGTAGCATAGAAT
The DNA here is from genome assembly GCA_004027875.1 of Aplodontia rufa. Taxonomy (NCBI): domain Eukaryota; kingdom Metazoa; phylum Chordata; class Mammalia; order Rodentia; family Aplodontiidae; genus Aplodontia; species Aplodontia rufa. Next base: position 12,246 of record PVKS010024699.1, on the reverse strand, counting down.
GAGCGTTTGTTATGAGGCTCTATATGTCTCTCCCATTTAGATCTTAGAGCAGAACAGGGGGTTCACTGACAAACCTAAAGTGTTTCTTTTCTGCTACAGGAATCACTGTAGGGACTGGAATAACATTCTCTAAGAATCTTAAGTTCAGGGGCTGGAGTGGTGGCTCAGCAGTTACGGTACTTGCCTGGCATTCCTAGGACATGGGTTCGAAAGCCACATGAAAAACTAAATAAAATTGATTCTCTTTCACTGTCCCTCACTCTGTTAAAAAAAATCATTGTAAATAAAGATAGGCAAATACTAGATAACAGAAAGCAAGTGAAAGATCTGAACTTCAAATTAACTTAATGTCTTCAGTGGGGTTTATTTATTGGTTTGTTTAGTTTTAAGGAGGAATTGAGCAGTATGATGAATTGTTCATAATAACTGAATAATTAAAACTGATAAAATACTAATAAAGAAATTTGTAATAGAACAAAGAATATTACCAACCCAACCATGTTTGCATAACTGTTTAAATTTTTTCCTATTTCTACACACATAAACTTTACACATTGGTGCTGGAGCAGTGGCTCAGTGGTTGCAGTGCTTGCCTGGCATGCATGAGGATGCAGGTTCAAACCCCAACACCACATTCACAGCATGTGCCAGAGCAACAGAGGCCAGATGAACAAATAAGTAAAACTGATTCTCTCTTTCTCTCACTCTCTCTTTAAAAATAAATGAATAAAATTTACATATTACCTTCATAGCAGTGTGGTCTATTTTCACTTAATATTGTAGAGGGAGGGCACTGAGGATCAAACCTAGGATCTTAGGCAAGCCCTTTTCTACTGAGCTTTACCCAAGGCCCACTTAATATATTTTAAACATTTTTGTTCATGACTTCATTTTTGGAAGTGCCTCAGGAAAACCGGCATTTTTTAAAAAAAGAGAATAGACTTGGAAAATATAAATCAATTTTAATGTTTGATTTATGGAATTTGATGACTGATAGATAATCATAAAATTTGAGTTTGGAGCCACTTTGTTAAAAAAAACAACCAAGCAATAAATAAAAAGGCAGGAAATGACATTCCTTTTTCCAGTTCAAATCTCTTCTTTTTATTTTTTTCCTTTTTAAAGATAGAGGGAAAGAGAGTGAGAGAGAATTAATTTTAATTATTTTTTCATCTTGTTTGTTTCTAGTTGTGCATGTGGTGTTGGAGTTTTAACCTGAGTTTTCGTGCATGCCAGGCAAGTGCTTTAACCAACGAGTAACCCACCACTCCAGCCTCTCCGCTCCCCTCTTAATTGGTTCGTAGTTTGCTGGTGGCTGTCTTTATAAAGATTGGGAATGGATCTTGTTATGTAGCATGTGATACAATGCCATAAGCAAATAAATTACATATATCCTATTTGGTAATTTTTTTTAAGAGAGAGGGACAGTAAGAGAGAGAGAAAGAGAGAAACAAAATTTTTTATTTAGTTTTTTTATGTGGCTTTCGTTGCTCCAAGACTTTGTTGTGTATGAGGTTCTGGGGTTTGAACTTGTGTATTCATGCATGCCAGGCAAGTGCTGTAAATGCCGAGCCACTGCTCCAGCCCCTATTTGGTAATTTTTAAAAAACATTTATTTACATTGGAAATACAGATTCTTGTTTTAGTTTTAAACAAGCAATGGTATGGAATGAAACTTTGTTATCTCACCATTGTAACTTATCGACAAAGAGGTAAAGGGCCTGTCCCTAAAAATGCAGCCAATAAATATTTTCAGACAAACAAATGAAATCTTTATTGGGGTCTTTATTGTTGAATAAAGGAAATTACTGAAGTTACCTAATTGAAAAAATTCCAGATAATCAAACTACCTCTAATGCTATTAGTCCTTTGTGATTAAGGGAGGTACCCCATTACTAGAAACATTTAACAAGATGCATGGCCACCTTTCAGTGACACCTGTATTAGGTATGAGCATAGACTCATAATAGATCAGTTATACAAAATATCAACCAGAATAATTTGTAATCTCATATTTGTCTCTTCTATCACTAGATCATCATTGAGCCGGGATATGTTTTTAGATCAGTGTTTTTTACAAGGTTAGTGGAAGCATTATTTCCCAGAGTGTCTTATAGGATGTATCCTGGGAGATAATTCATTCTCAAGAGTCTCCATAGTATATTCTTTCTCAGATATAATACATATTAATATTGGAATCTGAGAAGTCCTACTACAAAGAAAGCTACTTTAATTTGGTTAACCAGAATGTTCCAACTTCTTTTCAATAACACTGTAAAACCTTTTCCTATAAAACCAATGTTTGAGCCAGGCACGGTGGTACACACCTGTAATCTCAGCTACGCAGGAGACTAAAGCAAGAGGATCACAAATTCTAGGCCAGGCTCAGCAATTTAGTGAGACCCTGTCTTGAAAATAAATAAACAAATAAGGGGCTGGGCTTGTAGTTCAGTGGTAAAGCCCTTGCCTAGCACGTGAGATGCACTGAGTTCAAAACTCAGCACTATATAAAAATATATTGTGTCCATCTATAACTAAATTAAAAAAAGAATTGGTCAAGGGATGTAGCTTAGTGATAGAGCACCCATGAGTTCAATCCCCAGTGCTGAAAAACATGTATTTATATCTATCTCTGTGTGTGTGTGTGTGTGTGTGTGTGTGTGTGTGTATACACACACACACTGTTATATAAAACAGAACCAGTAACTTCATGGAAGTCATATTGTATAGAACAGAACCCCTTTTGTTCAACATGATCTAGACACGAATAGTTTTAAGGAATATGTGTCTTAGCTAGGTCCTTAAACATGGTCCTGAAATTTTCTGAAGAGTGACTATATAGCCTTAGAACCAACCACCTGAATTCCATATCCTCTCCCTTTACCTCTTTCTTTTCTCTGTCTGAGCACAGCCCCCAGTGGCTCTCCCGACTCTCTTAACAGTTCTTGTCCTCACTTTTCCATTCTTACCAGTTTGTCAGATAGTTCAGGCCAGATCTCACTGCCGTGTCCTGCTGTGTCACCATGTGGGGCACAGGGGACAGGGAACAGGGAATAACTCACTGCCGGAATGTACCAGTGAACAAAGCAGGTATGACAGGGCCTGGGGACGTAGCTCTACAATAGAGCTTCTGCTTGGCATACACGGGTCCTGATTCAATCTCCAGCACCAAATGCAAAGCAACAACAAAAACGGGCATGACATTATCATTGTGTCTGTCTTCTGTTTTTTCTTTTTCCTTTTCCCCTATGAGGGAGAATCCCACAGTCTCATGTCCCTGAAGTTTGTCATCTTGAACCTTCTAATACCCACAACTCTCTAAGACTGGAGAGAAGAAGGAATTTGCAGATGTCTACACAGCAAGGAACACAGGAGGCTTCAGTTATAGGCTGTGGTTTTTGAAGAAGTGACAAGGAATGATCTAGAGTCAAACCATCGTATTATTTTCAATGTGTGAGTGAGAGAAACAAAGTATCTTATCAAGGAAAACTCTACAATGCTGATTAGGAAGAATTTTTAAAGTGAGAAGAGACAATGCTAACAATTTTTCTAAGTTGAAGAGGAATGCAAGGGGTAAGAGGTATAGGTTAGTGGTAGAGCATTTGCCCCATTGTGTGCAATGACCTGGGTTGGCTCCCTGTAACCCTCAGAGTGGGGGGCAGAGCAACATTAGTTATTTGCATGAATTGTTATTTACTTACACCCTGTAGTATATGTGTCTAATATTCATGGTTGCTTATGTTGCAAGGTTATCAGCTAACAGGTAACTGAATTTTAGAACTTAAAAGATCTTTTAGAGATTAAATGGCATACCTACTAGTAACAATTTGGAAATTTAGAGGGAGATGCCAAGGTAGGGGTTCTGGGAGTAGAAGCTTAATGTTAGTAGGCTTTCACTTTGGATTTTTCTCATATAAGGCCTTCTGAAAATAATGTGCTTAAGTCTGTGCTGCTGTTATATTCATAGGATTTTGTTAAGCTTTCAAAGAAGTATAGATTCAGAAGGAATTTGAAAAAGATTTTTTAAAACATTCTTGATACAGAACCTTTGAGGAGATGCAAATGTGTTTTGAATGCTAAATTTACTTGGATTTAAAAATACATATCTTCAGCAGTTACCATGACAACCTTTCTTAATGTGTGTATAAATTTTATGTCTGTCTCTTTGAAGTTTCCATTTTTTTCCAATATAGAGACTTATCACAAGAATGTGGGCATCTCTGGTATATTTCTCTCTGGATGGTGCCCTCTGGAAATTATGTAATTTTGGAAAATAAAAATCAGTTCTGTGGCACGGGCAGTCCCACAAAGGTAAATGTCTTTTTGTTCTCTCTGATCATGGGTGATCTGGTTTCAAACCCAAGATAAAATTTATGATTGAAGGAGATCCATGAATCTGTTCTGCATTTACTTTAGTCTTATCTAAAGGGTGGCCCTAGGAAGTTTGCAAAATGCTGGACCAAATCTCTTGGTTAGCCCTAAAACTGATCCAGCCTCCCTGGGATTTTCTAAATCTAATCCTTAGCTGATATCATAGGATAACTCAGAACCCTGAAACACCTCTAGAATGGCATGCATGTGCACAGAGACAAGCCAGGGGCTGGTTATGGTATGAATTCCAGCAACGCTAGAGAGTAACCATTATTGCACCTCTTCAATTACTTTTCTTTTTTTTTGAGAGAGAGAGAAAGAGAAAATCAATTTTATTTAGTTTTTCATGCGGCCTTCATGGCTCCAACACATTGTTGTGTACATGGTGCTGGGTTCAAACTCATAGACTCACGCATGAAAGGCAAGTGCTGTAACTGCTGAGCCAATGTTCCAGCCCCCCCCCCAAGTACTTTTGCTTTATTTCAGGTATCCTTGTCAGGAGCTAGGAAAAGAGTAGCAGGATTTGTGAGACCCAAAGTTTAGGAGAACAGAATTTTCATTCTCAATTCTGTTGATGTGAATTTTTTAAGCAAAGAAATGAGGAGGTGATTTCTAGTACATTTTGATAGCAATGACTATTATTTATAAACTCTGAACATGGGTGCCTGAAATTCTGAGATGTTTCCTGTAGAGTTGTTTATGTTTTATATTTTAGTGCCTCTGTGGTACAATTTTTAAAATTTATTTTAGGAACCCCTGAGGACAGTTAACTAAGTTGAGTGAGATCAAACATGATTTTTTTTGTAAGAGAGAGAGAAAGAAAGAATGAGAGAATCAATTTTATTTAGTATTTCATTTGACTTTCATTGCTCTGACACTTATTTGTATGTGTGGTGCTGGGGTTCAAACCCAGGTCCTTGCACATGCAAGGCAAGCATTGTAACTGCTGAGCCACCACTGCAACCCCAAATGTATGATTATTAATTAGCTAGCTTTGATTTACTTTAATCTTAATAGACTTCATGATACTGTGTTACATGTAAGAGAATCCATACATATTTTCTAATGCAATCCCCTTATAAAAGGGGCAATTAAAGCTGAGAGAGGTTATTTTATATGGGATGTCAAGACCTCAGCTCATATAGTTAGTTTATATTGACTAACTTCCTGGTCCAGTGCTTCTTTTACTCTGTGGCCATAATTAAGAAAAAAATATTCAGAATTATTATTTATTTTGATTCCATTTTATTCTCTGAAGGAAGAATTTAAAAGAAAGATAACCCTTCCTAAGTCATAAAGAACAGGCTACAATAATATAATATCCTATTGATGACTGAGAGAAAATGGATAATAGTTTCCTAAAAACAAACAAAACACTTCCAAACAGATGACCAGGTCTTGGGATGCAGCTCAGAGGTGAAGCTTTTGTGCTCTAGGTTTGATCCCAAGGATGGGGGTGGAGGGTGAAGGTGGAGGGGTGGAGAATATGAGCTTGCCCACCTATAGTCCAGGGCTGGTGGTAGTCTGTGGGGCTTAGTGACAAAGGAAAAAATATAGGGCATAGGCTTTTCATGAGCCTACCCTTTTAACCTTTGGCAATGTGTGACCCTCCTAGGACTGAAATCCCCTATACTGGGACACCTTTGTTTACCAGTTGGGTATAGGCTAGAAAGACCCACACCAACTCACCTGGTGAACATGCTGTGGTGTTGCCAGGCAGCCGGGGTAACTGCTTCTCCATCCTGTCTTAAGTCATGTCAGGGCAAATTGCTTACAGGACCCTGCCTTTTCTCAGCCTGTATCCAGGCCTTCACTAGAGGCTGATGGTGATTCTAGGCGCCAATGAGCCTTCCCTCCAGCTTTCCTGCCAATGCAATCTAATAACCACTCTAGCAGATAGCAACAGTGGTAGTGAGGTAGGAATCCAGTTAAAAGGGAGGCCAGGGGCCAGGCATCTGGTCTTTAAGAACCTGTGGGAGGAGGCACAGAAGGCTCCAAGTTCCTGGTGCATGTTCCATGTCCTTGTAGGGATGCACATACAAAACGCAATTCAAAAGCAAAAGTTTTAAAAATTTCCAGACAGTGGTTACAAAGCATTAAGCCCCAAGCATAGAGCCCTTCTTAGCAGGTTCTGAAACTGCTCTGGTTACAGCCTGTGGAACTACCCCAGGACACATTTGGTCTTACGTGGTATGGTGGTATGATTTTTGAGTCTTTCTTCCCATTTTGTATGCTGGTGGTCCTTGCAAATATGCATAATATATCATTTATGATTTGTGGGTATGAGTGTGTGTGTGTGTGTGTATGTGTACATGAGTGGTGCTGGAGATCTAATACCATTTATCATTAAGTGATTTAAAGCTTTCTAGGATATCTTAAAATTACTTACAAAAATAGGCAATGAATAGATGCCAAACTTTTTTTTTAAAGGAAGAAATAGTTTCATCATATGTGTATTTATTAAAGTTGCAAAAATGTCCTGTATGCTAAAAATCTTTTTTCTTAAGCCACATGTCACTGATGAAACTCTTACTTTCCTGTAGTTTAATCATAATGGACAAAGATTTTTCTGCTGGAAGGTATAATGGGATTTTCCCTGAAATATTCCCATGAAATATTTCAGTAATATGAATCATTCACTTATTCATATGGGTAGACATTTAGATAATAAAAGTATTTAACAGAAATCTGTTAGGAATATATTGTTAATTCCTGTGGAGGAGGAAGGAAGAAATCCCACTGATGTATTTTAAGTGTAGTTAAATTCAGTGTTCCCTGCCATTTTAAAATACCAAGATTTTTCTATGCTCCATTCTTTCCAAGAGGCTATATAAAATTGCCAAAATCATAAATTGTTTTTTTTTATGTTAACCTCTTTTTTCCATTTCATGAAAATATCAGTCAGTGACAGCTAAGGTTTGAATATGTCCTCCAGCAGTCAGTGTGTTGGAAACTTATTCCCCAATTCATGTGTTAATGGTATTTGGAGGTGGGACCTTTGGAAAGTACTTAGGATCAAATGAGGTCCTGAGGGTGGCTCTGTTATAGTTTGTATTAAAGGGCCATTTGTTAAAGGTTGATGGTGGAAACTTTGAGAGGTAGAACCTAGTGGGGGTTTTCTAATCACTGAAGGTCTGCCCTTGAAGGGAATTGTGAGACACACACCCCTTCCTGTTTCTCTTTTTATTCCTGAGGTTAGGTGGTTTGCTCTGTCGCGTGCTCGTGCCATGATGTATTGCCTTTGTAAGAGGCCTGATGTTATGGTGACACTATAACTATAGAGAACCTCTGAAACAAATTTTTTCTCTTTATAAGTTAATTGTCTAGGTATTTCATTATAGTAATGGGAAACTGACTAATATAGGACCCCATGATGTCATTATTTGTTATATAAGAAGAGGAAGAGAGCCAGGTTCAGTGATGTGTGTCTATATTCCCAGCTACTCAGGAGGATAAGGCAGGAGGATTACAAATTTGAGGCCTTCCTTGGTAATTTATTGAGATGCTCTATCAAAATAAAACATAAAAAGGGATGAGGATGTAGTTCAGTTGTAGAATCCCATTCAATTCCCAGTACCACAAAAATAAACAAATATTCAGCATACAAGTTCTAATGGTATTAATGTATATTTTGAAAAATGGGTACATTTCAAACTCTTTGTAATTCATGTTGTTTAATGAAGGTCTTTATAGTTTTTGTTGGTCATGGTGGGAATAATTGTTGGACAAGCTCTAATGGGAAAGAGACCGACCCACTGGTAGCTGAGACAAGAGATTTTATTAAGAGAGTTAGCAGTATGGCTGTTCCCAAGGACCTGAGAGAATAACAGCACATAGTCTGGAGTGGGGGAATCTATTAGCCCTCCTGGCTCTTTGCTCTCTGGAGAGCAGGGCTTGGGTGGTTGCCTGCAGGCTAGGTGTAGTGAGGTAAGGCTTACTGTGGCTGCGCCACCCATGACACCCACAACATTGGCTAAGTGCTGGCTCAGGTGTGATGAGGTGGGGGTGTGTCTCTAAAAGATTGTGCTTTGTGAAAGAGAAATTCACATCTAACAGTTTTCTGTAATAAAACCCGGTTAATCTTTTCAAAGCTTGAAGTTTTATAAAATCATCAATATAATTTAGGACAAAAATATGAACTAAATTTGCTGATTTCAGAGACTTGACTTTTAGGTCGTGAATGCTAATTTGCTATAAAGACGTAATAGAAAGCTATTATATTTCTTATGCTTTATCTCTGAAGTTTCCAGTTTGTGGGGGGCATGTCAAGCCAATTGTAGTGGGAACTGAAGATTTGAAGAATTCTGTTCTTCAAAAGCATGTGCTTTTGGGCTGGAGTGGTGGCTCAGCATGTGTGAGTATGCAAGTTCATACCCCAGCACCACATATACAACAGAGTGTTGGAGCAACGAAAGTCACATGAAAAGCTAAATAAAATTGATTCTCTCTCTCAATATCCCTCTCTCTCTCAAAAAAAAATTGATTCTCTCTTTCTCTGTCCCTCTCTCTTAAAAAAAATGATGCATTGTGTATCTCATTGTTATACTTACACACATAGCTATACCAGGCTGACTTATTTCAGTTTTATCTTGTCCACTGTCTTAGGGTTTGATGGAAACATGTTTATAGCTTTTGTTTTTTACAAGGAAGGAAGCTCTTTTGTTTGTTTTTTTGTATCTCACAAGGAAATCAGTCCATGTTACTAAATATTTAAATATAATAACTCCAAGTTATATTCTTGGTGTACAGTATTTCCTGTCTTTGTAAGAATAATTTCTTCCCAGCTCTTTGGAGGGAAAATTTTTTTTCTTCTTAAAAAATACTAACTGGGGTGCTGGAGTGGTGGCTCAGTAGTTACAGTGCTTGCCTGGCATGCGCAAGTATGCAAGTTCAAACCCCAGTGCCACGTACACAACGAAGTGTCGGAGGAATGGAAGTCACATGAACAACTTAATAAAAATTGTTTCTCTCTTTCTCTCTCTCACTGTCCCCTCTTTCTTAAAAAAACAAAACAAAACAAAAAAAACTAACTGGGGGCTGGAGCAGTGGCTCAGCAGTTACGGCGCTTGCCCGGCATGCACAAGTACATGAGTTCAAATCCCAGCAACCACGTACACAACTAAGCGTCAGAGCACCAAAAGCCATGTGAACAACTCAATAAAGATTGATTCTCTCTATCTCTCTGTCTTTCTCTCTTTTTCTCTCTCTCTCTCATTGTCTTTCTTTCTTTAAAAAAAATACTAACTGGACACAGTAATTTATTTTAGGAGTTGGAAGTAAGGATTCAAATTTGATACATAGCCATGGTATAATTTGTTGAAAATAGAATAAACTAATTGTATCCATGGGTTTCATATCTGAGATTGGTTGGTTGAACCAACAGTAGATTGAAAATATTTTTAAGAAATCATGTCTGTACTGAATACGTACAGACTTTTTCTCTTGTCATTCCTTAAACATTGTGGTATAACAGATATATATGTAATACTTGTATTGCATTAGGTATTGTATGTAAACTAGAGATGATTTAAAGTATATGGGGGGGTGGCTGGAGCAGTGAGTGTCTCAGCAGTTAAGGCGTTTGCCTGACATGCACGAATACATGTGTTCAAACCCCAGCACCACAGTACACATACCATTTTATATAAGGAACTTGAGCATTCTTAAATTTTAGTATTGGTACTGGTGCTGTCCTGAATCAATGCTCAATGGATACTGAAGGATGACTGTATAAAGAATTGTTGGGCGTGGTGGTGCATGCCTATAATCCCAGTGAGTTGGGAGGCTGAGGCAGGAAGAGCACAAGTTCAAAGCCAGCCTCAACAACTTAGTGAGGCCCTTAGCAATTTTACAAGACACTGTCTCAAAATAAATAAATAAAAGTAGGGGGGTGCGCTGGAGATGTGGCTCAGTGGTTATGTGCTTCTGGGTTCAATCCCTGGTACTAAAAAAAGAATTGCAAGGTAATAAAAAAAAAATCTGTACTTTGCATGACTGGGTAATATATAAAAGAAAAAATACATTGTAATGGTTACTTTGAATCAAACTGATGAAAACTACTTAAAAATAAAATTATCTTGGACTGCATTAATAAAAGTATTCTTTCCTGATTTGAGGGAGCTGAAAGTCTCAATAAACTCAGAGAAAAACGATCCAGGCTCATTTCAGAAAAATTAACATGAGCAGAACTAAAAAACTTTATGATCCCAGTAGATAATATATTTACATATACATGGTACTTTTACAAATTACCTTTGAGAATGACTTTACCAAATTAATGTATGACTGCCACTTTCATTCTTTGTAACTTTGTCAGCCAGATGAGAAATGTTGTCTTACTGTTTCATTGCTTTTCGTTCATTATTGGTGATACTGAACCTGTTTACATCCATCCACCATGTCTATTTTTACTTTATAGAGTTGCCTGTGCATATTCTTCTCTCTCAGGTATTTATCTTGTTGATTTCTAAGAACTCCTTACATATTTTTATAAATTAAGAGTATTGACCCTTTGTCATAAGCCACATAGTTTTTCCTGAGTCTTCTTAATTATTTCTGCTATCTGTATATAAGTTTAAAATTTTTATTTTCCTGTACTTTTTTCCTTTTTTAAAGAGAGAGGGTCAGCCAGAGAGAGAGAAAGTTATTTAGTTTTTCATGTGACTTTCGTTGCTCTGACACCTTGTTGTGTACATGGTGCTGGGTTTGAACCCCTGTCCTCTGGCATGTCAGGCAAGTGCCATAACCACTGAGCCACCACTCCAGCCCCTTTCCTGTATTTCTTCAAATATAACTTAGGCCATCACAATGCCAGTGTTACATACTTATATCATATATGTGTTATATATTTTTGTGTATTTTCCTTTAATATTTAAAAAATGTTACATCTTGGATTTATGTTGTACTTATGTATTTTTTCTTATTTTGAGACAGGGTCTCGGTAAATTGCTTAGGGCCTCACTAAGCTGCTGAGGTTGGCCTTGAACTTGTGATCCTCCTGCATCAGCCTCCTGAGTCACTGGGATTATAGGTGAGCACCACCATTCCAAGCTGTGATATTTATTTTTATATCACAATCTATCTTTCTTTTTTCCAACTGTCATTCAGTCATTCTAGCATTTTTTATTTCACCTTGATTTGAAAGGCTACCTTGATCGCATATTTAATTCTTATATTTTCTAAGATTGACTTTTGATTTTGTATTCTATTGGTAGGTTTTTTTATTCTACTTTATGCGCTTTTATTAATTAGAATAAGTTTTTTTCCCTATAGTTATTGTTTTTCTTTCTTTCTTTCTTTTTAAAGAGAGAGAGGGACAGTGAGAAAGAGAGAGAGAAAGAGCGAATCAATTTTATTTAGTTTTTCATGTGATCTTCCTTGCTCTGACACTTAGTTGTATACGTGGTACTGGGGTTCGAACTTGAATTCTTGCTCATGCCAGGCAAGTGCTATAACTGCTGAGTCACAGCTCCAGCCCTATAGTTATTCTTTTTCAAAACTGCCCTGGCTGTATTTGTGTTTTTATTTCTACAGATGAACTTTAGAATCATGCTATTGGGTTACAAAAAAAAAAAAAAAAGACTGAATTGGGATTGTTGTGTAGTATCTTTTTTAAAATTTAAATAGCATCAAATTTATGCTGATGATTTTTTTCCTGCATTTTTAGTGGTGTGTTATAGTTGTATATAATGATGGGTGCATTGTTTCATATTCATACATGCACACAATATAACAATATAATTTTGCCAATATCCCTCCCCAGCACATCTACCCTCTCACCTTCCCCACCCCTTTCTTCCACTGATCTCACTTTTTTTTTTTTTAAAGAGAGGGACAGTGAGAGAGACAGAGAAAGAGAGAAACAACTTTATTTAG
>PVKS010024698.1:0-30740 GCA_004027875.1 Aplodontia rufa | reverse complement strand
TTCCCACAGCCCCTCCAGCATCTGTCGTTGTTTGTATTCTTCATTTTTGCCACTCTAACAGGAGTGAGGTGGTATCTCATGGAAGTTTTGATTTGCATTTCCCTTATAACTAATGATGTAGAGCATTTTCTCATATATTTGTGGGCTTTCTGGACTTCCACTGGAGAGAAGTTCCTTTTGAGTTCTTTAGCCCATTTATTGATTGGATTATTTGTGAGTTTGGACTTTAGTTTCTTTAGTTCCCTGTATATTCTGGATATTAGCCCTCTGTCCGAGGTGTAGCAGGCAAAAATTTTAAGAAAAAAATTCTGATGGGAGATTTCTGACAGATGGTGTGGTGTGAAGCCAGGTCTATCTCTGTAGAGTGAGTTTGGAAGGGCAGCTGAGTTTGGAAGCACAGCCTCCCCTGAATTAGAGTTTGTTCTCACAAGTGAGCCCAGTGGAAAATTTCAAGCTGTTAGGAACTACTTGCACGGCTTTGGAAACCGAAGATGTTCCTTTAAAAGAAAAATCACAGAGCTTTTTAAACTCCAGTGACAGCTTTGACCATGATCTGCTTTTCTGTGTTGCCAAAGCCGAGTCTTGGGATGTTATCAGGGCCAGCATCCGAACAATGCTCACTTCTGTTTTGTTTTTTAATCTGAATGACAAATTACCAATCAGCAGATGTAGGCCATGCAAGGAAGTTTCTCTTGATGGTGGACTTTTGCAAAAAAATGCAAAACTTAGTTTGGTGTTGTTCTTTTTCTTTTCTTGTTCTCAGTGAAGGTACTTTTAAGATTCAGATTTAGAGGGCTTTCGAATGTGTTTGAGAACTTGACTGCTGTGTCAGGGTCCTTTTCACATTTACTGTTGACAACTGTTATTCATTTTTCTAAAAAATCAAATAAGCAAAAAAACCTACCCCTCCAAATAACTCCAAGACAAAGTCTAGCAATAGCACAAAACAAGACACACAAACCCCCAAGTTTCTTAGGATTGCTCCTCAGAAGCAAGAAGCTTCTGAGCACCACTAAATTCTATTTAAAATTTCAAGTTTTGACAAAGAACATTTATCTGATTTTTTTTTTCCAATGCTGGGGTTTAGACCCAGGGCTTCACATGTGCTAGGCAAATGCTCTACCACTGAGCTACACTCCCAGTCCTATCTAATTATCTTCTCTGTCATTGTTATGTTTCTTTTATTGAAAGAGCAATTCAAATAAAAACATTTTTGGGGTCCCCTTTTATCACATTTAATTTTGGGGGGTGTGTCAGGTATGCTGTTTCTGGGATCTGGGCAGCTGGGGCAAGGCACTCTCCATCTATCATGATAGGCTGCTCTGCTCTCAGAATTCCTTGCCTTTCACTGCATGATTGTGCTTATTGGTGATTTATAGTCATCTCTTTCCCACTCAATGGTGGGTTGTTTGGGGACAAGATCACACAATCTTCAACTTTGTAGCCCCAGAACCCAGCAGGGACTGATGCCCTGGAGTCTATTCAAATTCCAGGCGCATCAGTGATACAGAGGATCTCGCTGTGATAGTGGGGAAGAATGCTGCCATCAGCATTCTGGAAGGAATCAACATTCTGGAAAGAAGTGGGCCTGCAGTGGGAACCCCAGAGAGCTCAGGTCCTACACCCCTGCATTGCACAATAGTGTGATCCTGCTGATTTTTATTCTGACAGGTGTGGAAGTCTCCTACTCGACCCTTTCTTCCATCAGATTGCTGCATCTGAAAGGTCTGTGTCTTACTCATCTATACATCTCTAGCCTTGCAGGGTATGATCAATAAATGGTGACCAAGTGAGGAGGGAGAGGGAAGGAAGGAAGGAAGTTCGGGCATGGAACCAGAGGTCTGGGGGCTTGAAAAAGTATCTGCTTTGTGTCCAAAATTTGTTCTGGAGTTTGTGACTCTTCAGTACTTGGAGGTTGGATCTGAATACTCCCTGGCCCTTCGTGGTGGCTGTAACTTTCAATAGCACAGGTCACCTGTAATGCATGACCCTCAGATAGCAGTTACAGAGGGACAGTCGTCATGCCCAGACCTTTGAAACCCAACTTGGGTCTCTGTGGGTATACCAAAAGGGAAGATGGTGGATATTTGCATTTTACTCTATTGGAATGCAGTTTGTTCATTTTTTCTAAATTTATATCCCACGACTAAAAAATAGTGTAAAACAGCTTTAGAAAGATCTATTAGAACGTTCCCCCTTGCTTACTGCAACAGGGTCACGAAGGGTGAAAGACAACAGGATACTGATGTTCATGTGGTTCCCTCGTGAGCTGGGAGATGAAAGCCCTTTCAAAAGCAGGTTTTATTTAGAAATTGGTAGAAGCTGATGGCTCTAATAAAAATGAGATGGCACAGGGCCCTGGGTTCAATCCCTGGCACACACGCAATAAAGCGAGATTTAAAAATTTTCATTAAGCATTCACAGTTCATTGTAATTTTACTTCTCTCTTTATTCATCTCCAGGACTCAAGGACAGTAGGGAAGCTATGCACACGTGTATGTTTGTGTATGTGTGTATAAACACATGTTGTTTTTTTCTTTAAAGAGAGTAAGAAGAATATATACACATCTTATACACATTTTATATTGTTTTGTTAAAATCTTGTAAGGTTGCTCAAAAATAAAAAAATTTAAAAAAAAAGAGAGTAAGAGATAGAGAATCAAATTTTTTTTTTTTAAAGAAAGAGGGGACAGAGAGAGAGAGAGAGAGAGAGAGAGAAGCAATCTTTATTTAGTTTTTCATGTGACTTTCATTCCTCAGACACTTTGTTGTGTATGTGGGTGCTGGGGTTTGAACTCGCATCATTGCGCTTGCCAGGCAAGCGCCGTAACCGCTGAGCCACTGCTCCATCCCCGAGAATCAATTAAAAAAAATTTTTTTTCATCTGGTTTTTGTTTTTCTGACACTTAGCTGTGTGTGTGGTCCTGGGGTTTGAACCAGGGTCCTTGCACTTGCCAGGCAAGTGCTATATGGCTGAGCCACCACTCCAGCCCACTATGCATATGTTTTTTAAAATTGCTAAGTCAGGATAAGAAATTTCTCTTTGAAAGATATACCACAATATATCCCAAGCTATGTTTAATGTACTTTTATTATCCGACTCTCTCTTCTAATATGATCATTACACAATTGTTATAAAAGGCAAATCTAAGAGTAAAAACTCTTCTTTCAGTCTCTGAAAAATAAGTCTAGGATTTAGTATACCAGTAGATAAATCTTTAGCTCTTGGTATTGTCCTTAAAACACAACACAGGTTGTAATGTTTACTCTGTTTTCATAGGGTAAAGACAGACAAATTCCCAAAGTCCTTGGTATTTAGAAAAATGGTTAGTGTTTTATCTGTTAATTTACTCCTTAAGCTCTGAGATTCTTTGTATCCAAATAAGATACTCAATTTGCTGACCCAGGAAACAAGATGAGAGTCTTCCAGAGCAGAGTGTATAGATAAAACACATGAATGAGCAATGAGAAGTATTAGTAAGTCTGTTTTAGCCATCTCCAAGTGTCTAAACTAAGAATATTGGTTATAATTAACACCTGGAAAACATCTCCAAACCTCTTTACATTGTTATTAGTAATCACTTTATGGAAGGTAATGACAAAATAAAAATAGTTACCATTTGTGGAATGCGTACCATGTAGATTAAACCCCGATGAATCATTATCTTATTTAATCCTCGCCACAATGGTATGAAGCAGTCACTATCATTATCCCCATTTTACAGATAAACAAACTGAGGATTAGAGAGGTTAAATAACACTCCCCAGGTCATATGACCAAAGGGTTTGGAAAGGACTGTTTCAAATTCTAACCAGGTGTGCATTTTTTGTCTCTGTATCCTCTCGTCTTCCCAGGAAGGCACACATCTATTTGTTTTATTTCTCTTCATTTATAGCACGATGAAAAAAATTCTCATTACATGTAAAAACTCTAAAGTTGTCCTTTAGGACATTGTGGAAATAAATATAGTTCTGTCTTGGAATTTGGCATGGATCTTTTTTGTGCTTCAAGCTTTTCCAAATTTTTTGAGCAACTGTTTCACTCAGAAATCGTTGAATCAGCAGCATTCCTAGTAAACTGCAGGGACAACCTCTTGTAGATGGAAAGGACAGAGTCACAGACCCTGGTCTGGTGTAGTGATGCACACCTGTAATCCTAGCCACTCGGGAAGTTGAGACAAGAGAATTCCAGCAAGTTCCAGCAAGTTCCAGCAAGTTCCAGGCCAGACTCCACAACGAGACCCTGTCTCAAAATACAAAATAGAAAAGGATGGAGCTCAGAGGTAGAGCCCCCCTGGGTACAAACCCAGTACCAGCTGGGGGTGGGAGGAAGCAACAGAGTCACAGACCCCTGTCCTTCATCTGAGCTGTGTTTCCGTATTAATACTGACAAGGAAACTGACTTTCATGAGTCATTGTAGGACATTTCCTCAGGGAAGCAAAAACTTCTTTTTATTTTCTGTATCTGCTCTTATTTAATGTAGTAACTTCTAGCCATGTGCATCTTTTTTTTAAAAAAACAATATCTTTTTAAAAGAGAGAGAGAAAGAATCAATTAGTTTTTCATATGACTTTCATTGCTCAGACACTTTGTTGTGTATGTGGAGCTGGGGTTTGAACTTGGGTCCTCCTGCAAGCACCATAACTGCTGAGCCACACCTCCATCCTCTAGCCGTATACTTCTTTTGACATTTAAATTTTAATCAGTTGAAATGTAAAATTAGGTCCCTTGGTGGCACAAGCCACCTTGCGCCTGCGCCATGACTGGTTGCTCCCTTGTTGGAAAGAGTGGGTGCTGAGCATTCTCATGCTGGCTGAAGCTTCCACTGAGTAAAGCTGTCTCGATACTTATACTAGCAAGCACCAAGTTCATAGTCAGAAAAGACAACTACTTTTAAAAGGAGGGACCGTCTTGAGAATTTAGAAATCAAAGGAATATTGTCGTTTTGAATCTAAAGGAATATCAGCCACACTGACTGGGCCTTTCTGGAGCCAATTCTATTTGCATTCGTTACTGAAAACAGTATTCAACTCATCACCTCTAACAAGCTCTGCAGACCAGAAGGCAGCAGCTCCCAGGCTGCTCCTGCCAGCTTCTGGCAGGTGTTCTGCTTGGGGAGGGAATCTCAACACTCCAGGCAGGCCCAGGTGGCCCTGTGGAGCATGTGTCCATCCAGCTGAGTGCTGCAGGGGAACAGCAAGAATGTTAGGGCACTGAGTGCCTCTCCCTCTCTCTGAAATGAAAACTCTCATTCATTAAGCAACACTTTCCCTCGATGTATTCATGGACATGTTCTAATTTGATCTCACTGTTTCCATACAGCAACAATAAACAGGATCCTGGAACTGAGCGTGACTGTAAACTGAATGGGGACAGCAGCCCCTTGGAGCCCTAAAAACTGTTCACAGAGACAGCACTGGCTGCAGCCACGGGGATCAGCAGTCTGTAATAGGAGTTGAAAAATTACCTAGGAAGTTGAAGTTTCAACTTCCCAACTAACATACAGCCTTCTTTCCCAGTTTAGGAAACATGAATTCACATTGAATATTTAAATGGAATTGAAAATCTTGGGAGAACATCTTTGAAATTGTTGGCACTTTGGAATAAAATGCCCCGAAGAGGAGATTTTCATTCATTCACTTAACTGATATCAATAGCACAGCTATTCTTGTAATTCATATCCATATGAATATATTGTAATTTCATCTAAGTTAACTGATGTGAATATGATGGTAGTGGGTGCCGTTGGATGGAAGGAATAAATTCTAATGTTCTATAAGCGCAATGGGATAACTTTGGCCAACAATAATTAATTGAATATTTAAACATAGCTAATAGGATTTTAAACGATCCCAACACAAACAAATGATAGATTTGCCAATTGCCCTGATCTGATCACTACCTACTATTTGCATATACCAAAACACCACACTGTACCCCATAAATATGTACAATTACTGGGTGCCAATGAAAAAACAAAATAAGTAGATACGAATGAGACATGGTCATTTATTTTTCAGAATGTAAAATTTAGTAGAAAGGGAATGCTATACCAAATATAGCACAAAGTGATTTTAATGAATGGAGGATGAGGGCGTAGTTTCTAAATGTATGTTTTTAAGTTGCCTTTAGGAACTCGTATAGACTTATTGAAGAGGATAGTGTTTTATTTGCTTCACTGTGAGTTAGTTCTATAAATCCCTGGTGACATTTTTATGGTTCAAATGTAGATTTCATTGCTTTTCTTTGTTAATGCTAAAGCAAATAAATACATCTTTTGTGAAAGAACATGAAAGAATGATGAGGTATGGGCACTGAGAAAACTTTGGCTCGAGAAATAGGGTGAGAATCCTCAGTTGTCAAGCCTTCTTTCTCCAACTTTTGGGGAATTGGCTCTCAAGCACTCCTGTTACACCCCAGTGCTCAGCGATGTCCTGGACCAGGGAGCCCTACAGATGCCGGGGAATTTTTACATGGGGAAACAGAGCCAGGGTGCTCAGCACGGCAAGAACTAGTTCCTAGTTCTTGGAATGGATCTTATGATGCCTTTCTGCTCTCTGTCTTAGTGACAAAGGAGCTCCAGAGGGAGTGGCAGGTGAGGAACAGAGACCCTCCTGCTGTCTGCCTGTGGTGGATGGTGGGGGCAGGCCAGGCCAGTCAGGAAGACACGGTGTTCTCACTGTGAGCTGTCGCCCTGCTCGGACCTTTTAAGACTGTTCATCTAGTATGAGTGATCAGCTTGACTGGTTCAGCCCACACCAGACTGAAGAAAGGACGCGGTAGTGTCTTACTCATAGGAGGCTCAATGTCCATGATTAGGGTTGACCACATTGAAACTCCCCTGGAGGACTTTGTTCCCAACTCACCAGCAGGAACTCTCCTGGTTTGGCCAACACCTGGGACAGCAACTTCCAGGGGACAGTCACAGAGAGCAGATTCTGTTTTCCTGTAAACTTCAGGCAGCGATGGTATGCTTTTATGCAGGAATTGACTTGAGTCTGTGTGCCAAAGAGGGCAGGCTATCTATTGTTCATGTTGCTTTCTTCTTAGCAATTGAGCCCTGATTTTATCCTGGGACACTGCCACCTTGAATAAACAAACAAACAAACAAACAAACAAAGACTTTATCCAATCTTCTTTGCTGGAGGGTGTAATGGAAAGATGAAAGGGAATGTGTTGGGTAGAACTTCTGGAAGTCTCCTTATAGAGGGCTGATTCACCCGGGAGGTGTCCTCTTTGGGTTCTCTCCTTCTTCAGTTGTGCTCCTGTTTGAAATGGGACTGTGGCTGCTGGTACGCAGCAACCGTATTTGATTAGGAGGGGACCTTAAGAATAGAATCCTGGTGCTTGGCTGATAAGTCCGAAAAATAGATGGAGCGTGGGCCACTGTTGCCTGCAGAGCCACAGAAATCGTAAATTGCCTTCCTCTGAAGTTCTTTCAAGTGAGAAAAAAAAATGAACTTTTCATTTGGAGGTTTTCTGTCATAGGCAGTTGAAATTAATTTGAATGAATTCAGGCTCAGATCTAATTTTAAGATTCCATTTTCTGATCATAACCCTCATCTCCCCTCACTCCTGAACCCCACTGCCCTTGTTCCCCACCCTCTGTTTCCTTCTAGTCCGTTTTGGCAGCTCTCTCTGATCAGTGCCAGCCACTCTCTGCACCCTGCTGTCCTGTCCTTTGCTAAATTATAGTCTTGGATTGATTTGGCCATCTGTCATGTTTCGTCCTACCCACTGGCTGCTGGGGGACAGAGAAAAACATTGATATCAGCCTACACCTTAGAGCTACCACAAATCTATGGGCTCCCACCTGCTGCTCCCTGTAGCGCTTGCGTATGCGCCCTGTGACTTCCTGCTTCCTAGACCTCCACTGCCCTCCTCAGGCCTCCTGCAGTTGCCCGGGCTTCTTGTCTGCCTCAGTGCCCACCCTGACCGCCCAACCTGGGACCGGGCAAGGAGATAATTCACCCTCTTTGTTCCAACAACTCTATCAGCTTTTATCCCCAACTTTGACTTCCTCTAACTGGAACCCCTTGAACTACTTATCCATCACCTCACCTCTACTCCCCCACAGTCTTGTTTCTTGAAAGACTATTTCACATTCCTTCCTTTTCCGGCTTCTCGTTTTTTTTTTGTACTGAGGATTGAATCCAGGGGTGCTTAACCACTGAACCTCATCCCAGACCTTTTTTATATTTTTAATTTTGAGACTGGGCCTCGATAAGTCGCTGAGGCTGACTTCGAACTTGTAATCCTCCTACCTCAGCCTCTGGAGCCATCACACCTGGCTTTGCTTCTCAGTTTTGACCCATGGCAAGCTGACTTCCGTTCCAGAACTCTAGGGAAACTGTTTCTGCCAAGGTAACCCAGCCCCTCTTGGTTATGAAATCTTGGGGACATTTTTCTTGCCCTCACTTTTTACCTGTTCCTGACTTTTGACCTGAGTTGATAACTTCCTTTTCTGAAGGTGTCTCTTGGTTTGTATGGTAATGTTCTCCTGGCACCAGCGTTCTTCCTGGGGCACTGTTTGTCCCTCTCCTCCACATGGGTGGCTCCTTCACTGGGAGACCTACCTGTACAACTCCTCCTTCCTTCCCTTCCTCTCTCTCTTCCTCCTCCTCCCTGTCCTCAGGGGCAGTTTGCCTTGCCTGGCTGGCTGAGCAACTGCTCCCACTGTTCGACTTCCTCAGTGTAACAGCAGATCTCTCTACCCTAGTGGCCTTCTCTCTGTTCCTCTCATCTCCACAGCCAGCAGGTGTTTTCCCAGGGCCCACCTGCCACCCTTACATCGACCTCAATAAAGTTACTTATCTGCCTGGTCAGAGTTTGCTTCTCTATATTGTTTTAAAAGCTACACAGACAACGGATGAATATATTTTAGTAAAAATGTCAAAGGACAGAGAAGTACATAAGCAATAAGTGAAAGATCCCCCTCCAATTGCTCCCCACTTCCCTCCCAGGAGGCAACCCTTGTTAGCACTCGACTGAGTCCTCTCCCTGCCTATTAGTGCCCCTACCTACCCATTGTACATGGACACGTCTAATATTTTATACATTATTAGGACTGCATTATTCTGTATCATTCTGTAACATTCTGCAACAATCCAGAGGTTTGCTTACTAAAGGACTAAACTGAGCCTTAAGGAATGACATTTCTTATCTCCCTAGATAAATAAATATCCAGGTATTTGATATTGTTATTGTTTTCAATCATCCCATGAAAAGAATTTTCTCTGTATTTTCTTTTTCTTTTTTTTTCTTTAAAGAGAGAGAGACAGTGAGAGAGAGGGAGAGAGAGAGAGAGAAAGAGAGAAACAATTACTTAGTTTTTCATGTGGCTTTTGTTGTTCCAAGACTTTGTTGTGTGCGTGGCGCTGGGGTTTGAATTAGCATCCTCTCATGCCAGGCAAGCGCCATCACTGCCAAGCCACCGCTCCAGCCCTTCTCTGTATTTTCTTAAGGAGATTTAGGAACAGTGTATTCATAGCTTAACTTGTGCTGCTGTTCTGTGGAATACATTTATTACTTCTAGTATATTTTCAGTTAAAGCCCTTGTGTTTTTTTTCTGTACAGGCATGCAATTCTCCAGTAATAGCAAACAATATCTTTTGTTTTTTTTTTTAATGACAAGAGGGACAGTGAGAGAGAGAGAGAGAGAATCAATTTTATTTAGTTTTCATGTGGCTTTCAATGCTCCAACTCCTCATTGTGTATGTGATGCTGGGGTTTTAACCTGTGTCCTCGCATATGCCAGGCAAGCGCTGTAACCACTGCGCCACAGTTCCAGTCCCAGGAACAACATATTTTAAAAAAACAAAACAAAGAACCCCCTCAGCATTTCTAGAACACTGAAAACTAGAAATGGCCCTAAAGTCTATCTTTACCATCTATTTTTTAGGGAAATGAGTCACTATTACACATGATATTTCTGTTTTAAAACATATCTATCAAGAATAGATTTACAGGGCTGGAGCAGTGGCTCAGTAGTATCGTGAAATTCAGATGACAAGCTAAATAAAATTCTCTGTTTCTCTCTCCCTCTCTCCCACTCCCCCTCTGCAAAAAAAAAAGTGCATGTATTGGGGGGCTGGAGTGGTGTCTCAGTGGTTACAGCGCTTGCTTGGCATGAACGAGGATGCAGGTTCAAACCTCAGCACCACATACTACATTCATTGTTGGAGCAAAGAAAGTCTTGTGAAAGACTAAATAAAATTGATTCTCTCTTTCACTCTCACTGTCCATCTCTCTCTTAAAAAAATAAAAACCCAAAAAACAAAAAAACAAAAACAGATTTTGAAAGTTAATAGTCTTGTGACCAGTAATGGTTTTTCTCTTTATTAATAAAATGAGGCATGCATATGTTTTTGCAGTCTTATATTAGCTTTTCATTTCTAGAACAAACTAATCTTTCAGTGTGCTTTTGTGTTCTGTTTTACTGATATTTTATTTTGAACTTTTGTTCTTTCTGAAATTGTCTTATTTGAGATGTTTACAATTTTTTTTTAAAGAGAGAGGAACAATGAGAGAGACAGAGAAAGAGAGAAACAACTTTATTTAGTTTTTCACATGGCCTTAGTTGCTCCAACCCTTAGTTGTGTACGTGGTGCTGGGGTTTGAACCCGGGTCCTCGTGCTTGCCAGGCAAGTGCCGAAACCACCGAGCCACCGCTCCAGCCCCGGTGTTTACAAATCTGAAGATTCAATTATATTTTCTTTTTGAAATGAATTTGCAACTGTCCCTTTGTTTATATCATTCGAAGCTGTTTAGACAACAGACAAGTTTTGTTCTTTAAAAGTGTGAAAATCTTTGTGTTCTGTTGGTCTGAAAAATGATATGCCACTGCTGGAGGGGCTGTGGGAAAAGAGGAACACTGTCACACTGCTGGTGGAACTGCGAACTGGTTCAGCCACTCTGGAAAGCAGTGTGGAGAATCCTCAAAAAATTAAGGATGGAACCACCTTATGACTCAGCTATCCCACTCCTGGGTAATTTCCCAAAAGAGTTAGAATCAGCATAATATAGTGATGTGGCTTCCTCAATGTTTATAGCAGCTCAATTTACTATAGCTAGATTATGGAACCAACCCAGATGCCCCTCACCCAACGAGTGGATACAAAAACTTTGGTACATATGGAATACTACTCGGCCATTAGAGAAAATGATATATGGCTTTTGATATCAAATGGATGGAGATGGAAAGAATTATGCTTAGTGAAGTATCCCAATCTCAGAGACTCGGGGCTGAATGTTTTCTCTCATCTGTGGAAGCTAGAATACATCTGGAAACAGTATGTTAGACGGCTAAGCTAATAATAACTTCAACATAAATGAATTTTTACACAAACAGGGGGATCAATGCCTAGGATACCTGGAGGCGTAGGGTGGGGACAGGGTGGGGGAGGGATTAGGGAAGGATATCTAGGAAACTGGAGGGTGGGAATATGGGGGAATCATCTCAGAAGGAGATCTCTGACCTCCACGAGATGTCCATTTAACACAGGGGTTCTTTTGGGGGAATCATAGAATCATGAGGAACCCAAGGGGGGCATCCATGACATGGCATCAGCCTTGGCTAACTATGTAAACATACATTTGTTCTTGATTGTTTGACAATGATTCCCCCTCAATTGTAACTCCATATTCATCTAATAAAAAGAAAATGGTATGCCACTATGGAAAACAGTGCAACAATTCCTAAAAACATTAAAAATAAAACTACTAGATGATCCAGCAACCCCACTTGTGGGTATCTAGTCAGAAGAATTGAAAGGAGGCTTTCAATGTGATATTTACATTACCTTATGCTAATATGCACATGTTCATAGCAGCACTATTCATAATAGCCAAGAAATGTCCCTCAACAGATGACTGGATAACAAAAAATATGATGTACATATACAAAGGAATATCATTCACCTTTAAAAATCTTTAAGGGCTGGAGCAGTGGCTCGGTGGTTACGGTGCTTGCTGGGCATGTGCAAGTACACGGGTTCAAACCCCAGCACCCAGGTACACAACTAAGTGTCAGAGCAACGAAAGCCATGTGAAAAGCTCAATAAAAAATTGATCCCCCCCCCACTGTCCTTCTCTCTTTAAAGAAAAATTTTTAAAAAAATCTTTCAATAGGATGGAAATCTGGGCATATGTCACAACACAGATAAACCTTAAGGAAATTTTGCTCAGGGGAATAAACTGGTCACAGAAAGATAAATATTGTATGATTCCACTTCCATGACTCCTGCTAGAGTTGGCAAATTCACAGACAGAAAGTAGAAACTGGTTACCAGGGAGGGAGAAGGAGTTGGTGTTTCATGGGTACAGAGTTTAGGTTTTGCAAGATGAAAATGTGCTGGAGATGGATGGTGGTGATTGTTGCTCATTGGTGAATGAGATTAACACCACTGAGCTGCTTGCGTAATGATGGTTAGGATGGCGAGCGTTATGGTACGTGGAGAAATCGTGGAGACCATTGGGATGAAGCACCTTTGGGTTTTAATTTCTCCTGGAGGAACCAATCTATGCCTTTCTTTATGGTACATCTTCACATTTATTTCATTTAACCTCAGAACTGCAGAATGGGGCTGGAGTGGTGGCTCAGCGGTTATGGCTCTTGCCTGGCAGGAGCAAGTACTCGAGTTCAAACCCCAGCACCATGTACCCAACAAAGTGTCCGAGGAATAAAAATCATATGAAAAACTAAATAAAATTGCTTCTCTCTTTCTCTCTCTCTAGCTGTCCCCTCTTTCTTAAAAAAAAAAAAACAAAAACAAAAACTGCAGAATGTTGGGGCTATATGGGACCTGAGGTAATTGTCATCTGTTTCAGAACACTAGTTACCTGCAGGTAACTGGCAACTACCAGGAAGCAAAAGAAAACTCAAAGACAGAAGCAAAACGGAAGTACAATCCAAAGCTGCTGCCAGGTGCTTCAGGGGCAGGATCCTAAAGCACCAGGTCTTTAGGTGGCATCTCCTGACCATTAAAACATTAGCAACTAAAAAGAGGAGGGGAGGAAACAGCTACTCTGGGCACCAGCTTGCAGCCTTTGATGTTCTTGAAGCCGTTTATTTTATGTTTAAGAAAATTAAGTACCAGACACTTTTCTTTCTGTGACAGATTTGAGACTGCACCTGATGGTTTGTCTTGTTCAGGGGGTGTCTTCAACTCCACTGAGATCTGAAGGTATTGTGTCAAAGTCTGCGATTTTTTTTCTTCCAAAGAGAGAAGGACAGTGAGAGACAGAGAGAACGAATTTTTGTTGAGTTTTTCACATGGCTTTCGTTGCTCTGACACTTAGTTGTGTACATGGGTGCTGGGGTTTGAACCCGTTCACTTGCGCACGCCGGGCAAGTGCTGCAACTGCTAAGTCAGCATTCCAGCCCCTGAAGTCTGCAATTTTAACTCTCAATCTTCTATCTCTGTGAGCTCTCGTAATGCATTTTATCAAGCTTGATTTTGTTACTTTGACTTCTCCGCCCTTCGGTTTCTGTGAAATGGAGAAAATAGTTCCCAGCCCTTCAAGGTGCTTTTGAAGATTAAAGAATACATGCAAAACAGAGCCTGAACTTGAATAGGCATTTCATAAATGCCAACTATTATTGTTATCATCATTATTGTCATTTTAAATGCATCATTTAGAACTGCAGCTAAACAAAAATTATGAGTGGGCATTGGTGTGGAACAAGCTCCTGCCGTAGGCTCCAACAGACCAAACCAGATCGGAGTCCCTCCTGCTAAATGCCACCCAAACTGAAGCAGGTAGATCCCAAAACAGACCAGCTAAAGATCAGGAGATCAGCTAATCTCCTGAAAAGAGGAGATTCCAGTCTACCTGAATCAATGAATAAGGAAGTCTGCTCTAACCCTTATGAAACAGGAATCTGATGTCACCTAATTTTAATTGGTTTTTCCCTATTGTTCTGTTTCCTGGTTTCCACTTTACAAAATCTCACTGTTCTGCTGCTGCCCAGGGGAAGGTCTCATTCTATTCTGCAGATGGTAGGCGACCCCAATTCACAAATCAGGAATAAAAGCCAACTAAATCTTTCAATTTGCTGTATTTTTGCCTGTTGACTCTACTTTTGAGTAAGGCCTTAGAAGTTGCTTTTCACATGTTCCCTCCTTTAATCCTTCCAACCAACAGGTTATTCTCTTTCACTCAGGAGGAAATTGAAGCCCAGGTGGGTTAGTAACAGCTCATGCGCAAATGGCATCCTGCTACGCAATCGTAAGAGTGTAGGGTATTGGGTTTTGTTTCTCTGTGGCGTCTCTTTGCCATTTTCTTTTTATACGGAATGTTACTTGTGGTTCTGTATTTGCCCACTGTCCTTGAGTTGGTCCATGTTGGCTTTCTGTTATATTCCTTCCCATTCTTTTTTTCTGTGTGTATTGGGACTTACACTATGCGTATTGTAATTTAAAGTTTTTAATTTATTTATTGTAATTCAACTATTGTAGTAATACTTTGTTATATTTTTTATCCTTGCTTTTAGAATTTAACATTATAATGAGGACATATTTTTATGCTGTGAAGTATTTTAAAGATATAATTAAAAAAATTTTTTAGAGAGAAGGACAGTGAGAGAGAGAGAGAGAATCAATATTTATTGAGTTTTTCACATGGCTTTCGCTGCTTTGACACTTAGTTGTGTACGTGGGTGCTGGGGTTTGAACCCGTGTACTTTCGCATACCGGGTAAACTCTACAACTGCCAAGCCACCACTCCAGCCCATGGTAACTCATCTTAACTAGCATTTCTTTTTCTTTTAATTGGATCTTTTTAGATGTACATGACCATAGAATATATAATGACATAATTATAGAAGCATGGAGTATAACTTGTTCTAATTTGGTCCACAGTTTTACCTCTTACCCTCCCTTCCTCCTGTCCCTTTCTTTTTACATGACCATAGAATAAACAATGACATAATTATAAAAGCGTGGAGTATAATTTGTTCTAATTCAGTCCCTGGTATTTCCCCTCCCCCACCGTGTTCTCTTCCCTCTATTTTACTGCTCTTTCTCTTATTTGCTAATAGTTTTTTTAAAATTAGTGTCTTGATGAACTTATTGCTAAGATTCACTATGGCATGTTCATATGAACCTAGGAAAGTTAAGTCTGATTCATTCCATGAACTTTCCCTATCTCATCCCTCTTTTCTCAGTTTCCTTCCCCTTTGTATATTCCTCTGATCTTTGTTTATTTTGGGTTAGCTTCTGCATATCAGAGAGAACATTTGTCCTTTGGCTTTTTGAGACTGGTTTGTTTCACATAGCATTATATCCTCGAGTTCCATCCATTTGCTGACAAATTCCACAAAGTCATTCTTCCTTGTGGCTGAGTAATATTCCATTGTGTATATATACCACAGTTTCTTTATCCATTCGTCTGTTGAAGGGCACCTGGGTGGGTTCCACAGCTTGGCTGTTGTGAATTGTGCTGCTATAAACATTGATGTGGTTGTGTCGCTGTCCTTTGCTGATTTTAGAGCCTTTGGATGTATGCCAAGGAGTGGGATAGCTGGGTCAAATGGTGGATCCATTCCTCTATTTTGAGGAATCGCCATATTGCTTTCCAGAGTGGTTGTACCAATTTGCAGTCCCACCAACAGTGTAGAAGTGAACCCTTTTCCCCATCCTCACCAACATTGATTGTTGTTTATATTCTTGATAATTGCCATTCTGACTGGAGTGAGATGAAATCTCAGTGTAGTTTTAATTTGCATTTCTCTGATTGCAAGAGATGTTGAACCTTTTCCCGTATATTTGTTGACTATTTGTATTTCCTCATTTGGAAAGTGTCTGTTCAGTTCTTTTGCCCATTTATTGATTGGGTTATTTTTATTTTTGGTTAAGTTTTTTGAGTTCTTTGTATATTCTGGATATTAATGTCCTGTCTGAGATGTAGGAGGCAAAAATTTTTTCCCCATCCTGTGGGTTCTCTCTTCACATCTTGATTGTTTCTTTTGCTGAGAGGAAGCTTTTCAATTTGATGGCATCCCACTTATTGATTTTTAACCTTATTTCTTGTGCTGTGGGAGTCTTATTAAGAAAGTCAGTTCTGGGGCTGGAGCGGTGGTTTGGTGGTTACAGTGCTTGCCTGGCATGCACAAGTACACAGGTTCAAACCCCAGCACCCCGTACACAACTAAGTGTCGGAGCAATGAAAGCCATGTGAAAAACTCAATAAAAATTGATTCTCTCTGATTCTGCATCTCTCTCGCTCACTGTTCTCCTCTCTTTAAAAAAAAAAAAAAAGTCAGTTCTTATTCCAACGTGTTGGAGTGTTGGGCCTACATTTTCTTCTAGGTTTTCTGCACCTATTTGACCTAATTCTTAGGTCTTTGATCCACTTTGAATTGAGTTTTGTGCAAAGTGAGAGATAGGGGTTAGCTTTTATTCTACTCCATATGGATTTCCAGTTTTCCCAGAATTATTTATAAAAAAAGACTGTCTTTTCTCTAGTTTTTGGCTCCTTTGTCGAGTGTAAGGGAACTGTATTTATGTGAGTCTGTGTCTAGTCTTCTATTCTATTCCATTGATCTTCAAGTCTGTATTGGTGCCAGTACCATGCTGTTTTTGTTACTATAGTTCTATACTGTAATCTGAAGTCTGGTATTGTGATGTCTCCAGCTTCACTTTTCTTGCTAAGGATTGCTTTGGTTATTCTGTGTCTCTTATTTTCCCAAATGAATTCCATGACTGCTGTTGCTATATCTGTGAAGAATTTCATTGGAATTTTGATGGGTATTGCATTGAATCTGTACAGTGTTTTAGGTAACATGGCCATTTTGATAATATTAATTCTACCTATCCAAGAACATGAACCATCTTTTAAAGTTCTCTTCAATTTCTTTCTTTAGTGTTCTATAATTTTCATTGTAGAGTTCCTTCACCTCTTTTGTTAGATTGATTCCTGAGTATTTGATTTTTTTTTGATGCTATTGTGAACGGGATAGTTTTTCTAATTTCTTTTTCAGGAAGTTCATCATTGGAATATAGAACATAATTGATTTGTAGATGTTAAATTTTATATCCTTCTATTTTGCTGAATTTATTTGAGTGCTAGAAGTCTTTTGGTGTAATTCTTTGGGTCTTCTGAATAAATAATCATGTCATTAGTTTTAATCAGCTTTTTTGTTGCTGTAAAACAATCGGCAGACAGTGATAATTTAAGCTCTTCTTTGTCTATTTGTATCCCTTTAATTTCCTTTTCTTGCCTAATTGCTCTGGCTAGAATTTCAAGGACTATGTTGAACAGGAGTGGTGAAAGTGAGCATCCTTGTCTTGTTCCTGTTTTTAGAGGAAAGGCTTTCAGTTTTTCTCCATTCAGAATAGTGCCGACCTTGGGTTTGTCATAGATAGCCTTTACTATTTTGAGGTAAGTTCCTTCTATCCCTTTAACTAGCATTTCTTTTAATACCACGAGTACTAACATATTTTTCTCCTTCATGTTTTAATTGACCACTTGCCTTGTTCTTTTACAAAGTCCTGTTCATATTCTCTGCCTATTTTAAATTTGGAAAACAGGATGTGCAGCATTTATAAATGAATAGTATCAATACCTTCTAGTTTCCTTTTGATTTTATTTTGTTCTTTTGGTTTTTCCACCCCTCTTGTTTAAAGTTTAAAATGATGCCTAACTATGAAAACCAAGAGTCAAATGTTCTCTCTCATATGCAGAAACTACAGAAAGTAAAAGGGAAAAAGAAGAGGTGGGGTTCAGATATCATAAAGATAGAAAATCAGTGGAGTAGAAGAAGACACTGAAGGGGAGGAGAAGGGCAGGGAAAGGGGAGGATAATGGAATGAATTGGACAAAATTATGCTATATTAATGTATAAATGCATCATAGTGAATTCCACATTTATGTATACCAAGTGCCAATTAAAAATAAGCAAATGAGTGGAAGGTAGACCAGTAGAGGAAGGGGAATAGAGGGAAGGAGAAGAGGAGGAAAAGTCAGAAGACCCAGAAACTGAAATGGAATAAATTAAATTGCAGGCATGTATGGTTACGCCAAAATGAATCCAACTATTATGTACAACCATAATGCACTAATAAAAGCTAAGAAAAAGATGGCTCACATTCCCAATCCTTTGGTATATCAATCTTTGTAGCAGTCATTTTTTTTATCCTTTGCTTTAAGTATTTTCCTCCCTGAATTTGAAACTTGTTCTAAATTCTGAATTAATTTGTCAGGGCAGAGCAAGGCAGCTCTGTTCCCCAGGTGACCCTTAGGCACAGCCTAGTCAAGAACCATTATTTTGAGTTGTACAAAGACAATCTCAATACATTGGTTCATTTTTCTAATGTTTTAAACATCGGTGTATTTTAAACCCAAAAATTTCATCTCAGAACATCATGTAAACTCTTGCTTCTGTAGTGCGAGCACATTTCCGATTTTTACAGTTGTTGTTTTAAGACATTCAGTGTCATATTCAGATTTCTCAGTGTTTTGCCTAACTCACTAGATGATTTTACTCTCCTGTTTTCTTCATGCACCTATCTTAATCCATTTGCC
The DNA here is from genome assembly GCA_004027875.1 of Aplodontia rufa. NCBI lineage: Eukaryota > Metazoa > Chordata > Mammalia > Rodentia > Aplodontiidae > Aplodontia > Aplodontia rufa. The sequence continues at coordinate 12,214 of PVKS010024698.1, read as the reverse complement.
TTATTAAAATGAATCACTTCTTCTAGATCTTTGGTGTTTCTACAACCGTAGAATTTGGTGGAAAAAATCATTTTAGGGGGCTGGAGTGATGGCTTGGCAGTTACAGTGCTTGCCCAGCAAGCTCAAGTACACGAGTTCAAACCCCAGCACCCACGTACACAACTGAGTGTCAGAGCAACGAAAGCCATGTGAAAAACTCAATAAAAATTGATTCTCTCTCTCTCACTGTCTTTCTCTCTTAAAAAAACAAATCATTTTAAGGTTTCTGTCTTAAAGTTTGTGTTTGTAGTTCTATTTCTCCAAGTTAAAGTCTGAAATCTTTCTTAAAATGGCATCTTTTAAAAAAACTTTGTTATATATTAACAAATTAGCTGTGTATACTCATGGGATTCAAAGTGACGCTATGATTTTTTAGAGGCACGTGGAGTGACCAAATGCATTAACTATCCATAATCTCAAACACTTGACATCTTCCATGATGCTAACATTTCAGATCTATCCCTCCAGCAAGATCGAAATGTATAATACTTAATGGAATTGGAGAACCTCATACTAAGTAAAATAAGTCAATCAAAGAAAGACAAATACTGCATATACTACCGTGTGGACTCTTAGACAACTAAATGATAGAATGGACAGTAGAATGGCAGTGACCAGAGGCTGGGAGGTGGAGGGAAAGGGGAGATGATAATCAAAGCCTACAAAGCCTCAGATAGAAAGAATAAGTTTGATACGTGTATTTGACATCTGTTGCATGGTGTGGGGTGGTTTGACTTGTGATTTTCTGACTTTATCATGGTGTGAAATCAATACACATACAGTAGAAGCCAAATTTTAATTTTTTTAAGGAAAAAGAGAGAGAGAGAGAGAGAGAGAGAGAATCAATTTTATTTATTTTTTCATCTAGCCTTTGTTTCTCCGACACTCAGTTGTGTACATGGTGCTGGGGTTTGAACACAGGTCCTCGTGCATGCCAGGCAAGCTCTTCCTGAGCCACCACTCTAGGATCTGAGTTTCAGATTTTGAATTTGGATATTTTCCTGGACTATCAACATGTAGAACACAATCAGAAGATAACCAATCAATATTCTATAGTGCCTTAAAACGAAACTATCCTTTCTACAAATAAACTGACAATAAATGTTCCCTATAGTCTCGACCCCCCAAAAGTAACCACACTTACCTGGTATATATTGTTTCAGATTTTTTTTTCTACGTGTATACAAATCAGTTCTTCTGTCTGTGTCTGTGTCTGTGTCTAAATGTGGCTGTAACACTGGGATTGGATCATATCACTATACTTACCATAACTTAATTCATTAATACTAGATTTTCTTGATCATTCTTCCATGCTGTATGTGGGGCTTTCTCATTTTTCATTGCTGTATAATTTATCATTATACATATGTACTACACATTGTAAGTACGTATGTTAAGAAGAATTTAAGGGGTTTCTATTTTTCCCATTACAACAATGCACCAATAACTATCCAAACATATACCCACATATACATTTGTATCGTACTGCAATTTTCTAAAAATTTCTATTTCTACACAATAAATATCTAAAGTTAGGAAAATTGTTGAATATTTTAAATTATTCTCCTGAGTGGTAGTACTAATTTTCTATTTCCTCAGACCCTCCTCTAAACTGATTATTAGGGCTTTCCCCCAAGATTTTCCATTAATCTGGTTGCTATTATTAGTTTTATTTATTTAGGCTAATATGATAGAAAAAAACCAATATCTTGTTTTAGTTTGAATTTTGAAATTTTTAATGAGGTTGACCCTCTCCAAGAATTTGCTGACCTTATGAATTGCCCATTCATGTCTTTTTTTGCTTTATTTTCTTATTTTTTTCTTTTTTATTTGTGGAAACTCTGTTTTGTTTTTTTTTAAGAGAGAAGGACAGTGAGACAGAGAATCAATTTTTATTGAGTTTTTCACATGGCCTTCGTTGTTCTGACACTCAGCTGTGTATGTGGGTGCTGGGGTTTGAACCCGTGTACCTGCACATGCTGGGCAAGCGCTGTAACTGCGGAGCCACTGCTCCAGCCCTGTGGAAACTCTTTATATATTAAAAATGCTAACTGTCATATATGGGATAAAGCTATTTTAATTATCCCAAGTGTATTTTGAGTTCGTATATGCTGAATTTGTGTGTTTTAAAATTTCCATCCAGAAATTTTAAACTTTTTTTTATTCGTTAAATATGGACTTACAATTAGGAAGGAATCATTATCACAATCAAGAACAAATGTATAATGACAGAACAAGCCAAGACTGATGCCATTCCATGTATCCCCCCTCAGGTTCCCCATGGTTCCATGTTCCCCACTATTAAACCCCTGTGTTAAATGGACTTCTTAGGGAAGTTGAAGGTTTCCTTCTGAGTTCATTCCCCCATACTCCCTCCCTCCAGTCTCCTTGATGTCCTTCCTATTCCCTCCTCACCTCCCTGGCCCCCTCCCCACATCCTCCAGCATCCTAGGCAAGGTTCCCCCTGTTCATGTAAAAATTCATACATCAAGGTTATTATTAGCTTAGCCATCTATCATACTGTAACTGGTCGTATTCTAGCTTCCACAAATGAGAGAAAACATTCGGCCCTTGAGTCTCTGAGTTTGAGATATTTCACTTAGCATAGTTTTCAGAAATTTTAAACTTTTAATATAATTAAATCTACCTGTGTTTTCCTTTATGTATTTTTGGCCAGATATCCAGATAATAAAACTATTTAAAATCTCAAAGTTATAAAAAAATTTGTCCTATTTTTTACTGACAATTTTATTATTTGGGTTTTATTCTCTGGTTTTTATAGTTTTAAAGTGCTAAAACATCTGAAATCTGTTCTAGTATATGGTATGAGTTGAAAGTCTAGTTTAATTTTTCTTCCAAATAGATATTCAATCTCCCCCTACCTTTTAAAAATTTATTCATCATAGTCTTACATATTGGAGGGAATTGTTATTACATATTCACGCATACATGGATATTGATGTAGTAAGTTAAGGCCAAGCCTGGTCCAGGATCTAACCCCCTTCATCCATCCCCAGACTCATGTCTCTTCTGTAATACCTCCATACTGTAATTTGAAATGACCATATACATGTATCTTAATTTTTGACATTTCTGAGTTTCTCTGCCTGCTTGTGTATAGTTAGGCTTCCTTTACCCCCATTTGATTACTGGGGATGGAACGCAAGGCCTCTGCACATGCTAGGCAAGCCCTCTACCACTGAGCTACACCCCCAACTCTAGATAGTCAATCATTCTGAATAAAGAATCATTTCCCTTAAAATTAGAAATAAAGAAAAAAAACCATGCAATTTAATTTCTAGCACTATTTGAAGCAAGATGTCTTGACATTTTTTTAAGCTCTGAGCATTCGCAAAACCCGGGGCTCAATCCCTAGTACCAAAAAAATGAAACAGAACAAAACAGTGCTTGGAACTCTTTCGCTAATAATGCTCCCCCCAATTTAAAATAAATATATAACACATGTATAGAAAATGCACAAGTCAGTGTTGCACTGGTGCAGAGCATAAAGGGCAAGGTTGCCCAAGGACAAGAGAATGATCTTGCCACTTAGTGGGTCCAGAATGCAGGGCTGCCACCCCAGCATGAAACCATTACTCTTTTCTTCTTTCTGATTTGGAAGGCAATTATGCTCACCACTATACCACCAACGCAGATTGATTTCTTCCTTGTGGAAGGGCATGTCTATCCTATGCTTGTCTCATCGTTACAGTTTGGGAAGTCTGTATTTCGTCTGGTGGGGAGAAATTTTGCCTCAAGATGAATCACATCTCGGGTTTCACCCATATCTGACTTAGATGATACCTAGGAGAATTTGGACAAGGAATTGATCTGGATTGAGTTAGGATTTTGGGGACTATTTGGGTGGAGCTATTTTATTTTGCATGTGAGATAGATATAAATTTTGGGGATCCAGAGGGTGGAGTATTATGGACCAAATGGTGTCCCCACAAAATTAATAATGAAGCCCTAAGTCTCAGTATCTCAAAATGTGACTGTATTTGAAGAAAAGGATATAAAGAGGAGATAAAGTAAAAATGAGTCTATTAGGGTAGACTTAATCTAATCTGACTGGTATCTTTATAAGAAGAAGAGATTGGGACACATTCAGGGCGCACACATAGGGAAGATCATTTGGCCAACTCAGGCAGCTGTGGGCCATCTACAAGCCAAAGAGAGAGACGTCGAGAGAAAATAATCTTGTTAACACCTCGATCTTGGACTTCCAGCCTCTAAAACTGTGGGGAAATAAATTCTGTGGTGTTTTTTGCTAAAAACTAAAACAGAAGGTATTCATGCGTACAATGTTAATAGAGGACACCCAATGATTATCTGAAATGGTTATGCCAATTTGTTCTTTCACCAGCCCAGTGCAAGAATTCCTGTTGCTTTTCATCCTGGTATCATAAGCTGCTCCCTGTTTGGCTATTCTGTGGACACTGAGTGGGACCTCACTGAGGTTTTAACTTGCATTTACCTATTATCACAAAAGTTGAGTTTATCTCCATATATTTAGGGAATACTTTGATATCTTGTTTTTCATAGTGCTTCAAGTTTCTTGCCCGTTTTAAAATTAAATTGTTTACTTTCCTTATTTAGTTATAGGAGTTTTAATTTTTAAAATACGTATTCCGGATTGGAGCTCTTTTAAAGTTGATAGTGTGGCAAATATCCTTTCTGCTCTATGACTTGATTTTTCACCCTCTTAATGGTATTTAGCTATCTTTTGATGAACTGAAGTCTTGAGTTAGGTTTTAAAATAAATGAATGACTTTATCAAGTAATTTAAGTCATAAATGAATACTAAATTAAATATTAAAAGTCCAGTGAGGCTGGGGATATAGTTCTTTTTTTAAATTTTTTTATTTGTTAAATACGGGCTTACAATTAGTAGGGAATCATTATCAAGCAATCAGAACAAATGTGTATTCGCAGAGCAAGCCAAGGCTGATGCCATTCCATGGTGTCCCCCCTTAGGTTCCCCATGGTTCCTTGCTTCCCCCTTTTAAACCCCCGTGTTAAATGGACTTCTCATGGAAGTCGGATGTTCCCCTCTGAGTTGATTCCCCCATCCTCCCTTCTTCCGGTCTTCTTGATGTCCTTGCTGTTCCCTTCCCTTCTCCTAGCCCCCCTCCCTACGTCTCCTAGCATCCTAGGCAAGGTTCCCCCTGTTCGTGTAAAAATTCATACATGCTGAGGTTATTATTAGCTTAGCCATCTATCATACTGTATCTGGTTGTATTCTAGCTTCCACAAATGAGAGAAAACATTCGACCCTTGAGTCTCTGAGTTTGGGATATTTCACTTAGCATAATTTTTTCCATCTCCATCCTGGCTACATTCTATTCTACTGAACAAGGTACCTACCCTTGTGCCATAACTGGTAGTCAGTTCTCCTAATCTTTACACTGTCTTGGTTATTCTTGGCTCTTTGCAGATCCATATAAAAGATTTTTTCAGAATTGTTGAGGTGTATTTGACAAATGAAAATCGTATCTATTCACGGTTTACAATTGGTGTTTTGACAATGATATTGCAGCCTTCGAAGGTAAATGGATGGCTACGGAAGAGATCATGATGAGTAAAATCAGCTTAACCCAGAGATCTAAGGGTCGATTGTCTCCACTCATCTGTTGAGGTGGGGACTAGACCCTGGACAATGAGAAAGTTGGTCTAGTAACATGAGTTAAATCCAGATAAGATGTAATGCTTTACAACCTAATACTTTTTTTAGAGTTATAATGGGAAGGGGAAGGGAGGGATAAAGGAGGGTAATTGGGGGGGCACTCCTGGGGATAATTGCAATGTCCAGAATATATACACATTTTATATTGTTTTGTTAAAATCTTGTAAGGTTGTTCAAAAATAAAAAATTAAAAAAAAACAACAATTGGTGTTTTGATATGTGTGTATGATATATGGATATGAAACCACAACCAAGCAAAATAACAAATCCGTTTCCTCACACAGGTCATCTTTGGTGAGAATACTTCCTACTCTCTTACCAAACTTTAAGTATAATCAACTAAATCTATAGTTATTAAGATGTCCATTAGGTCTTCAGAAACTACACTTATAACACCAAGTTTGTGTCCTTCATACCTGTCTTCCCCCATCTCTCATTGATACGTATTTTAGAATCAATTTTTTTCCCACTTTAAAAAAATCAATTGAAATTTTTACTGGAACTGCATTGGGTTACTTTGGGGATAATTGGCATTTTTATGATGAGTCTTTCAGTCCAGTTAGATTTATTTCTTCACTTTCAGTACTGTTTTATAGTGTCTGTGTAGAGATCTTGGACATCTTTGGTTAGATTCCTGGGTATAGTCTATTTATATGTTCTACATTTGCAAATACTTTTACTCACTAAAATTTATTTGTAACACTAAAATTAATACTTGTGTGCTGGGGGTGTAGCTCAGTGGTCGAGCCTTGCCTAGCACAAGGTCTTGGGTTTGATCCTCAGCACTGGGAAAGAAAAGAAAAGGAAAGAGCAACGTGTGACTTTTGTAGTCCTTTGCAGATGGGTAGAATGGTAAAAATTTGAGTCAGCCAAGGTACACATTCCCATCTGAGGTCAGATGAAGTGATATATTGTCTTGTTTCAGCTCTCACGCTGTAAACCTTTTTGTGGTCTATTTCATGCCATGGTTTTCATATTTTTGTGGTTTTTGTAGGGAGAAGGCAAGCTTGCTATTCAAAATGTCCCCAGCGTAGTGCTCAGAATGCTATCCAGGGTTGCTAATGTGGTCATGTGCCTTACAGAGAAGATTTGTGCATACAGAAGCTTCATTCAGTATGGATTATGGTGCTGCTGACTGTGAACTTTATGGTAATCAATCAATAAATATGAAATCAGATATCTTTAAATAGAAATGCAGGGGCTGGAGCGGTGGCTCAGTGGTTAAAGTGCTTGCCTGGCATGCGCAAGTACACAGGTTCAAACTCCAGCACCGCATACACAACCAAGTGTCAGAGCAACAAAGGCCATGTGAAAAACTCAATAAAAATTGATTCTCTCTCTCTTTCTCTCTCTCATTGTCTTTCTCTCAAAAAAAAAAAAAAGCCAGAAATGCTTACAAAGCAAGGTTATCTATTGATTAACTGGAGGAAATATTGTGACCAGAGCCCTGTGAGAACTTAAATTTTTACTTCCCTTAGGAGTAATGGCTCAATGTTTGCTAATTCAGTGTTTGCAGTGACTTTGTAGAACGAAAGTACTGCAAATAATGAGAAATGCCTATTTGATGTTTTTTAAGCTATTGTGAGTGGTAAAATGTTATTGATATTAAGAAATTCAATTACTTTTTTATAACTGTAAGATGGTTTATTTAAAATGCTCAACATAAGAGATTACATTTGAAAATTATTGGTAATTATGACAACTAAAGAAAAATTTAAATGCTTATAATTATTCCTTTAAATATCTGTACATTTTATAATATTTTGCAAAATGATATAGGATTTAGAATGACAAAAATCAATTTAAGTGGAACTTTGTAATACATCCTTATTGTGGGACCAATTAAAAGGGAAAATAGCTATAGCAAATACACACTTAGGAAAATTTTGTTTTCTTCTTCAATGTGTTGAATGGTTGACCTTGACCAATTACAATCTCTAAGAAGCATTAATATAAATTTTGAGCTACTTCATTAAAATTTGTAAATGATTACATAGCAAATGTGATTTTCTTAGAGTCATGCAGTTCTATGTGGTTTAACACAGGATAGACTCATGTACCCTTTTTACAGGTGGGGTACTGAGCATTTCAGTCACCCCAACAAACTCCCCCAGGCTGTCCCACCATTGTCGCTCCAGCCCTGGCTCCCACAGTCACATATCTGTTCTCCAGAACCGTAATTTTGTCTGTTAGAGAAAGCCATACAAATGTTAAGAGGACAAAGCGCGAAGTTTTTCATAATCTGGATTTTGCCCATCTTTCTAGTGAATCATTTGATTTTAGTTTAATCCTGTTTCAAAACTCACATCAAGTATCATCTTCCTGGAAAGTGTCCCAGACCTCTGCTCACTTCCATTGGGTGAATTTAGGTGTGCTTTCTCTGGTCTCTCATAATTTCCTGTGCACACTTCTAGTCTTGCACTTACATGTGTCTTATACGCGTCATCTCCTTTGTTAGAGGGCAAACATTTTAGGGGCAGATTCAAATTTGCTTCCAATGGCCTATATTTACATCTATATGTTTATCTATTTTTTTTTTTTTTAAAGAGAGCGGGATAGTGAGAGAGACAGAGAAAGAGAGAAACAACTTTATTTAGTTTTTCACATGGCCTCAGTTGCTCCAACACTTAGTTGTGTACGTGGTGCTGGGGTTTGAACCCGGGTCCTCGTGCTTGCCAGGCAAGCGCCGAAACCGCTGAGCCACCACTCCAGCCCCTATGTTTATCTATTAAATATTCGATGAAATGAATAATGAGGAAAGAAACCAAAGAGGGTGACACTGATGTTCTTCAACCTTAAGTGTCTGGGTGCTGAAGTTAAAAGCAAATGGAAGCCAAGAGACCATGGTAACTTGCAAAGTACAAGAATTTGAGAAGGTTTCCTAGGAAAAGCATAGAAAGATGGGCCAGATTCAATTCTCTGCTGCTTATTGTGAATCCACACACATATTCAGGTAGTTTGGTGCAAATATTTTAATAAATATTCATATCCAACGGCCTGTTATGGTAGTTAGGAGAGGTCAATGTCCCAGGCAGGTGATTTTCAAACCATCTCTCATCTTAAGGATTCTTCTTTTTTGAGGGGGGGGAGTCTTATTCCCTTTATTCTCTTCAACTAATCAACAAGACTACCAGTGACACAACACTGTCATTGACCCACAACACTCAAAAGTGGGGCCTCTCTTCACCAGGACAACTCAGGTGAGTGGGGCTTGTACCCTCATGGGGGCAAAGGAATCTGGGAGCTGCTCACCTCAGGGTGGGGGTCATGGGAGCCCCACCTCTTGGTTGTGATGGTTTCAAGTTCCCCCCAATTCAGAATTCATGCCCAGTTCCTTCAAGTTCCCATCTGACCTCCATAGCCACAGCAGTTCCGAGTTTCACCCTAAGCTCAGATGGTTTCTACCCTTCCCCTCTACTTCCGCCAATGACTTCTTGCCCCTGGCTGTTGGGTTCTTCCACCAGGGTACTTCTGAGGGCTCTGGGGCTGGCAGGGAGTTAGATAAGAGGGCTGTACTACATTATGCCTTCCAGGCTGTTCTGGTGGGCAAGTATCTCAACCCCTAGACACTGCCATTGCTCTTCCTAGTTCCTCCCCAGACAGCTGGCGTTGGGAGGGAGGCACTTGGCTAAAGGAGTTTTGGAAGGTGGGCAAGAGAGACAAGTCACACCCAGAGGTCTCTAACTGCCCCTTTCCTACTAGGAAGCCCCAGACTCCACCAGTAGTGTCCATGTCTTCCATTTAGTACCTGAGCCAAGGCCCTTGGCCTTCACCTGTCCCCACAACATGCGAGCATCCTACTATGTATGCTACACCCTAGTCCTCAATAGGCTACAGTGGACCTTGGCTACACCGACCACCTCCCCCCAGAATGACCTCTGAGCCCCCAGCACTCTTCTGAGGACAGATTCTCAGACCAGTGTCTGAGGTAATCTGCATATAGCTTTAAATAGTTTGTCTCTACAACTGAAGTTTCCACTACCTTCTCAGAGGGGGACATATTAGTTTAGACTTCAAGTCTAAGACTCTTTAGTCTTACAGAGATAACCCCTTCACAGACATTTCTGTCAATAGAGATTTGCAGGCAGGCTCCTCCCCTCTCAGTGGCCTTCTCCTACCTGGCACTTGGGTGGGGTTGGGCTTAATGCGGATGTTAACAAGGCTGTCCCCACAATGTTCTTGATTTTAGATTTGAGGATCATCCTACTGGGAACAGGATAGATAAGAGTGAAGGATTTTCACCTTTTGCACTTTTCATCTTAAGGATTCTTAAAAGGGGTTTGGATTCATCTCTAGGATCTGTGGGACCAGGTGGTGGAGCTCCAGGCCCCTGAGCTCAGTTTTAATCAGAGTTCTGTTTTTGTTTGGTTTTCATTTGGAGGAAGGGTTCCACTTCTTGAACAAAATAAAAGCTCGAGGGCCTCTGCCTCAGACCTGGAGGCAAACGCAGTCCGTGTTCATTCCTGACATGCAACTTCTCCCACACTTGCTTCTTCTGGGATATTCTTTCCGTTTCTTTGGCATGTGGTCCCATTCACTGTTAGATCTGCTCTTGCCTGGCTGCCTTGAATTTTTCTGCCATGTTCTGGAAACTTCCAGTTATTTTGATGGTCCTCCAGAAGTTTGTACAGAAATATGGTCTTCAGCAAACTCCAGAAATGTCTCTGGTGTGCACCAGGCACTCAATCATCGCCTTTCAGAGAACTTCATAGTCAAAATCCTCCTCAATAGCTGATAGTGTTAATAATAATTGCTTCTCTCTCTTTTTTTTTTTTAAGAGAGAGGGACAGTGAGAGAGACAGAAAGAGAGAAACAACTTTATTTAGTTTTTCACATGGCCTTAGTTGCTCCAACACTGAGTTGTGTAAGTTGGGGTGCTGGGGTTTGAACCCGGGTCCTCGTGCTTGCCAGGCAAGCGCCGAAACCGCTGAGCCACCGCTCCAGCCCCATAATTGCTTCTCTTATTTATACTGTCCATTTTAATTGATTCATGTAGCACAAAAATATTAGAGTTGTAAAGAACAGGAACGGTATCACTGGAATTCCAAGATCAAGTTTAACTCATTGCCCCTATAATTTAAAAGCAATTATAATGAACTCATGGTGTCTTTACCCATAGTGCCCAATTCTGAGTGAGAAGGGAGGCAGATGATTGCCTTCAAAGGAAGGTGGCAAGGGAGTAGGAGAATAGAGAGGGACTGGGGAGCAGACTCAAGGAGGAGAGCGCAGGTTCAGTGGGTGTGAGCATGTGGGAGGGTACAAGTCAAGGAAGTTCCTCCCCTCCTAACAGGGAGATCCAGGAAGCAGGACAGGTCCAGGCGATGACAAAGGCAAATCTAATGCTCCTGGTGGGTGGCTGACGTGACAAGGTGAAGGCCATTGCAGTTGAGAAGGTCAGCTTGTGCAGATGGTGGTCAGATGCACTGTCCATACGACTGCTTGGGCCCATCAGCTGAACTGTAGGCAAATTAAGTCATTTCAGTAGCTTAAAAAGTCTAAATGTCTTTCTTACTGAAAAGTATTCTGGGACTCTTTCCACTATTCTGTATCTAGCTTCTGCTGCTGACTTAGCTCCAGGTGGAGTCTTGTTTGATTGGAGTATAGGATAATTGAAGGTCAGATGAAGCAGAGGGGTAGTTGACCACCATAATGGGGAGATTCTAAGGACTCAACTAGGTCAGGACATCAGAGCCCTGAAGCACAGAGGCATGATCTGAATGGACCTGGAGGCACAGTCATGGTGGAGGGCCTCAAGAAACGGAGAAAGTGAGTTTAGAATAGCTACAGCGGAAAGTGGGACTGAGAATTAACCAGAGAGGAAGAGAAAGGTGCTCTTTTTACATCTGGAACTACCCAGCTGACGTAGGACGTACACTGGGTTTCATCACAGCACTTTCTTCAACAAAGGACTTTTAGTGGATGTCTGGTGACAGAGTCCAAGGTGTGGCTCTGCTGGACTCACAGTAGAGGCTGGTGAAGCTGAGGAGGCCGGTCTGTTGTGAGTCAGTTTGTCAGATGTGTTGTGCAATTGAACAGTTGATACATGAGAGTTATTCAGAGGTAAGGTGAGCTTTGGTCTCAGAAGAGCAGATGCATTAGCTTCCTAGAGCTGCTTTAACAATAGTCACAAATTGGGGCTGGAGTGGTGGCTCAGTGCCTGGCATGAGCAAGTATGAGGGTTCGAACCCCAGGACCACATACACAACCAAGTTTTAGAGCAACGAAAGCCACATGAAAAACTAAATAAAATTAATTCTGTCTTTCTCTCTCTCACACTGTCCCTCTCTCTTTAAAAAAAAAAAAAACTACTCAAATTAGTTCTTTCAATTCTGGAGGCTGGGACGTTGGTAGGGTCAGGAAGACACAGGGCTGAATCCTTGTTTGTGTCTCCTAGCTTCTGGTGGTGGCTGTCAATCTAGATGCTCCTTGGCTTGTAGTTGCATCATTCAAATAGGACTTTAATTTTTCTTTTCTTTTTTTTTTTTTTTT
>PVKS010024697.1:0-30739 GCA_004027875.1 Aplodontia rufa | reverse complement strand
ATGGGACAAAATGCTCAGTCAATAGTCAGAAATGTCTTTGGAGGAAATCAGTCAAAGAAGGAGAAGGGGCTGGGGTTAATCACATAACATCACTCAACAAAACCTACCAAAATACACAGTTGGGAGGTCATAGAAAGAATGTTCTTATACAAACCAACACAAAAGCCCTGCTGCTGGGCAGGGCCATGACTTTCCTCCTTCAAGAATAAGCATCTGCCTGTGTGTCTCTTCAAGTTCCTTGGTGGTATTTGCACACCCATCCAACAACAGACTGCCAGCCAGATGACATGAGCCCAGTCTCCTCTAGATTAAGGGATGAGCTAAACATGGGGGCATTGAACAGACCCCCTTTCAGATAAGAAAAAACTTCCTGATAGCTGTCTTTCTGCATTCCTGCTGAGGATAGACCCCAAGGAAATTGAGAGTGACACACTGCCTGGCTAGCAAGATCCACACGTGCCTGTCACTTGGCTCTTGTTTCTACAAACCACAACCTTCTGTGTGCAACCAGTGCAGAAGCAATCTGGCTGCCTCTCCCCTGTTGGATCAAGCTGCACAGTCTATTTTTCCTTTCCCCATCATTTGCCCATATTCTGTGCTGGCAGCGTGGTGTCCTAATCTAGCCAGCAGGAAGCAGGCAGGGTCCCTGGGCTAGGCTGCCAGTAACAAACTGACCTCAAAATTACATCTCAGATATCATGAGCAGCACCTCGGCAGAGCATGGAGCAAGGCAGGTGTGCGGGGGCTCTTTCCATCAGCTCCATGCCACTTTGGTCTCCTCTAGGGGTGGCAGCAGTCACTAGGGCTCTGGATTCTGCATCTGACCACTTCCAAGTGGAAACAAGATCTGTGGCTTTCGTCCTGCCTCCTGGGAAACACCATGACACTATGCTGCCTTGGCAGGGCGCACAGCACCCATGGAAGCTGAACGCAGCCTGGGAGGGCAGGCTGCTCAGAGCCATGCTCTCCATGCACACCATACAGGGAAGGAGCACTGCCACAGGCTGACCATCAAACCTGTCTGTCCTTTAGGGGAGACCTAAACTGCTGCAGAAAGGGCCAGTGTGGCCCGCTGCCTCCGGCAGGCCTGACCTTCAGCCTCCTGTGGCATCCCTGCCTGTTCCTGGGAGGGCACTGCAAGCCTGTGCCTGCCTTGGTGCTGCAATGGCCAAGGCCTCTTACTCGTCTTAGGGACCATCCTGGGGTCCTCAATCCTGCCTGGACCCTGAGACCAAGCGGGGAACTACAGGAGGACAATGCACTCGAGAATGGGCTCTGATCTCACTATGGTGCCAGGAAAGAGGCTCTCGGGCCCCAAGGCCTCAGGAGAGGAGGCAGCCCAGGCTGGGCAGGGCCTGCAGGGACCCCTCACCCCATACCCACAGGAAGTCCACACCAATACTATTGCACACTGAAAACTATTACTTAAAAGAATAGTTGGATTTTGATTAGTAATTTTTTTAAAAAAATAGTTTCCAAAAAGAGTCAGAGCTCTCATTCCATGGTTTGGACAAGGGTGCCTTGCCTGTGGTGCTGTGGAAGGCAGTGGACCCAGCAAGGAACGGGCCCAGGGAGGAAGTGAGGTCCCTGCAGGTGTGCCCTAAGGTAGCATGGGAACCCAGGTCCTTCCTGGCCCTGCATTTGCCTCCCAGCTCTCATGAGGCAGTGGCTGCTCTGCCACGAGGGGGCGCCATGGTGTGCTGTCTCACCACAAGCCCTGAATCAAGAGCCAGCCACACACAGTCTGGACCTCTTAAAGATGGCCTTTGTAGAAATGGACAAATGCCAAAGAGGCGCAATGTCAGAGAATGCTCCAAAGAGGGGTGGTGGCACATGTGCATTTCTGTGATAAATGAGCATTTCACATCAGTAGAGGAACTTTTGCTTGATTGTAAAATGGCACTGAGACAACTGGCCAACCCTGTAGGTCCTCTACATGCAGGGGCAAGGGTGGCAAACCACACCACAGGGTCCATTTGTGTGCCACTCCATGTGGCTGCATGGTAAGTGACCACCCACCTAGAAGCTGAAGGAGCACCCGCATCAGCTCAGACATATAGCCTGAGGGTTCTTCAGGCAGAAACTTCAAAAGCCTACCTGAAATCCTAGCTGAAGGCCTGCAATCCCAAGTGGACTTGGGGTCCTGTCCCAGACTCACACACATCTGGCTGCATTTAACCCCTACCCCTAAGGAGGGCTGTCTGCGCCCGAGATCCTTGTCACCTGGGCCTGACTGAGCCAGTATGGAGAATCGCCCTCACACCCAGTGCCCCTCGCACTTCCCACCTCTGGCTTCCAACGTCTCTGAATTCTAGACTGTGTCTGAACAGCTATGTAATCAGGGCAGGCCACACAGACGATCCCACTTTGATTAACTCAAGGTCAACTGATTAGAAGCCTTAACATTTACAACATGCCTTTGCCATTTACATGCCATAATCGTAGGAGTGACGGTGGCCCACCATGCCAACAGGTTCCACCTACTCCCAAGAGGGTGTAGTGATGCAAGCCTTGTACACCCTGGGATTCTGCCCCCATGGCTTCTCAGGTAGGAGACACTGGAGGGAGACCCAGGCAGGAGGACAGAAGAACATCCTCCCCTCGGTTGTACAGGGCACAGCTGCTGATACTCACTGGCACTGAGTGGCTTTGGCAGTGGCAGTGGCAGGAGAGGCCAGGCAGCTCCTTTTCAAAGAGTCAAGTGGCCCCTCACTCGCAAGCGGACCGTGTGCCCTGCAACCAGCAGTTGGCACAGGCCACAGGCTCCGGTCCAGAGCTACTGCTCTGACCCCAGTGAGGAACCCACGCTCGCTCCCTGGTCCCCTTCCTCATCCCCTCTGCTGCTCAGCCTGCTATCACCTCCCAATCCCCCGGACCCGGCACTCTGTCAGTGCCGGCAGCAGGAGTTATGTTTCTGCCCAAACCCTGACCTCTAGTCATCAAAATAAATACTAGAAAAAGATGAAAACACAAAACAAAACAAGAATGCCAACCAAAAACTGTTCAATATTCACAGAGCTATGCAAGGATGAAGGCATCGATACGCAGAAGATCAAAGCAGAAAATTCTACATGAAAAAATACTCTTAGAAATGAACTTTTTAAAAAGTTGACTTTCTCAAAAGGAAAAAGAGCACACAAACATAAAAGTTCCAAAGAGCCACCAGCCTGCACTTCCTGCAGTCCTGGAGCACACAGGGTTCTGGAGAACAGGGACAGGGGCACTCCCTGAGGCTGGGGACCTGCAGCCTGGGATGCCAGACCCTCAGAGTCTGGCTCTAAAGGGCCCTCTGCTGGGTTGCCCTCAGCTAATCCTATGACTCAACTCCTCATTCTAAACAGGGACCATGAAATACCCACCTTTCAGGGCTGTGAAAAGTACTCTGTAATTTGCAAAGTGCCACACAAATAAGAGGAATCTAAGCTTTATTTCCCCCATATAATTCTAAAGTAAAAATAGGAGATGAGAGGAAGGGAGAAAAGAGAGCGAGCAACATGTTCACCACATTACCTGGGAAGGTGAAGTTCTGAACAAAGCCAGGACTGCCCTGCTAGCTGGCAAAGTGCAGAAGGAAGGAAGGAAGTGGCACACTAGGCCACGCTCTCAGGACCAGACCTCCACCTCCCCACCTGACCTCCACCTCCCGTCCTGACCGTGGACAGGCTTCCGCAACAGCTCTTGGCCACAGGAACAGAGAGGCAGCAGGCTCTACACGCAAGCAGCATGTGAGGGGTCCCTGGCCTGCACAGGTTGGCCACTGAGAACTGCTTGTCCTTAGTTGGGGCACTTGCTCTGGGCCAAGGTTTGCCTCACGTTGATGATTCTGGGATGGAAGAAGAGACCCTAGCGACACGGCATCAGCGTGGACTGCCCTTCCTCAGATTCTTCACCTGGAGATTTTCACATCGCCTCCTCTTGCTGCAGGGCCATCAGACCCCTGCTAGACAACGTGCACCTCCCACTCATCACCACCCCACCCGTCCCTCTCGCCACCTCCCAGGCTCCTTCCTCAGTACTGCTCCTACACATGGGTGCAGCAGAGAGGACAGATGCACCTTGCATGCCAGGCAAACTCTGCAGGAGGAGCAGCGTCACAACATGCCTGGTCCTTCTGGCCAGTCCCTTGCCATAGGCATGCTGGCATCTGCTCCAGAGTTATGCTTGCAGGTTACTTCCTGGAAATGGATAAGGGTGGTGATCAGAGTCTAGCTATCTGCAGTCAGAAGACAAAACCAGCAGACTGCAGAATCCAAGCAACAGGGTCACCCTCACATCCCAGTGGGAAATGAATGGTGTTCTAGTCAGCTTTTTGTTACTATGACCAAAAGACCTGACAAGAAGGATTGCAGGAGAGGAAAAGTTTATTTGGTATTCACAGTTTCAGGTCTCAGTCCATAGATAGCCAATTCCATTGGTCTAGGACAGAGGGGAGGAAGAACATCATGGCAGAAGGACACAGCAGAGGAAAGCAGCACCAGGAAGCAGAGAGAAAGACTTCTCCCACCATGACAAAATATATAGCCCAAAGACATGCTCCAATGCCCCACCTCCTCCCACATCCTACCTGCCTTCAGTTTCCATCAATGCCCTGATTGGGCTAAGGCTCTCATAACCCCATCACTTCACCTCTAAACTTCCTTGCATTGTCTTACACATGAGATTTTGGGAGACACCACAAGTCTAAACCGTAACAAACAATAAGCAACTGTGGTCATTGGTCAAGCTTTTCTAAGGGGCAAAAGATAAATAAAGACCAACCTGTTTGTTTGCAAACCCTAGACAGTGGCACAAGCACAAAATGCGTAAACACATCTGCACAGCCACTACCCCAGGCGAAGGCAGGCCTTGCACCTGGACAGCCACCTGCCTCCCTGTGCTGAGGGTGGGCCTGTCGACAGGGAGGAACACGAGCCACCTTGCTCCCAGTGGCTCTGCAAGGGACTCTCAGTGACCATCTCCATCAAGTTCAAGAGCTAGAACAAAAGCTTTCACAACACAGTGAATATTTTTGTTTTAGAATTATGAATGCCCGATGTAGACTGGACATTTTGTTCTTTGTTGAAAATAAACAGTTACAAAGAATTCATAGGATTTGAGAGGAAACGTTCACCTAGTAATTGAAAATACAGTAAAGCTGCAGTCCTCAGCACGGGTACAGTGAAGCCTTTCCTGGTCTAGCCTGTGGGCCTTCCTCAGGTAGCCCTGCCTCCTGCCACTGGCCCAGCCCCACCTGACCCTCCATAGCTGGCATGCTTTCATCTATCTCCCCAGGGCTCCTGGGCAAGCCTAGCACTGTTGACAGCCGCCCTCAGAGCACACCTGGAGGAAAGCCCTCTCTGCAGAGCCCTCTGGACCACATAGCTGTGTCACTCACGATGCCCAAGCACCCATGGATCTCCAGGTACAACACAGGTGCTCGCTGAGTATCATCCTAATGAAGGACCAGCCAAGAAGGGCAGGAGAAGTTAAACCACAAGAGCTGGGAGGGAAAGATTCAGCTGACCACAGAAAATAGGACACTTGGGCTCAGGTCAGCCCAGAGGGCTGTAATGACACAGAGCTGATGGCCCAGCTCACCAAGCCCCAGCATTCCAGATGTGTGACTTCTCAGCTCCACTGTCACCCCAACCTCAGCACCCCACTGCACAATGGGATGGGAGTGGCACCCAGCACCCTGCGAGGAGGTGGGCTAAGGGGTCTGCAGTGGAGGAAGGAGGTCCTGCCAGAATCATCAAGAGGCCTTCTAAGAGAAGCAGTGGAGACCCTGGAGGAGGCAATGTCCACCAAGCTTCTGTCTGACAAATTCCAGACTTGGGGAAGGGCCTGGCAAAGCCAGCATTCCAGGAGACTGCCAAAACCATCCCTTCTAGGAATTGGCTGTGATTATATGTATTATGAATTGATTCAAACTGGAAACTCTCTGATTGTTATAAGAATTCCATTACTCAAGCAACTGTTGTGGACTGTTGAGAAGAGTACTTGTAATAACACATATAGAAATCGTGGAAAATAAAGCTATACTGAGTTTAAAATGAAATTGGATATAGAAAGCAAAAATAATTAACAAAGAAACAGTATACATAAGAGAAAGACATGCTTGCCTTTTCTGTTCTTGCAGAAATTAAGTTTTAACATCTTAATAGTGAAAAAGACATGATAGCCTTTCTTATTTTTGCAGAAGATAGGTTTTAGCTTCTTAGCCCATAGATTAGGAGGCACAAATGTTTCATAGAATTAACAATTATAGGACCTAGCATAACTATAATATATCTAGTAAGGTTACAATAACAAAAATAGTTTTAGGTTAGTAGTTAATAGGGTATAGGGCTTATTATAGCCTATAACATAGTCTAGCTAATTAAGAAACCTCTAAATAAAAATAGACGTTTGGGGAAATGTTTGATTTCTATCTTTTATCAAAGCAGGTTTAAAGGAACTAAGAACAACATTATTCTTTTGAAAAATAAGGCTTCTTTTTACAGTGCATAAGACAGTCCATGAGAATTCAACCATGACTTTATGTTAAAATGGATAGTTTTATGTCTGGTGTCCTGAAGCAGTTTGGACTAGATGGTCACATGTGGTCCCTACTTAACAAGAAGCTTTTCATTTATGCTAAGACAGAGTTTCTAAATTAATGTAGTAGAGTGACCTTTAAATGCTTCTCTTATCAAATGAGGTAATAGATTGAAGAAACCTCTAAAGGAAAAAAGTAATGGTTTATACCAACTAGCTACATACGGTCATTGTGGTGGTGGTGGGGTTGATGGTTGATACTTTAAGATTACTGGGAAACTGAAAAGAGAATTGTATAATGAAGCAGATAATGAAAGGCTTGTCTGTGCACCTGTATAAAAACTTTCAACAATAAAGAACAGACAGCATTTTGCTCAAGCAGGAACTGTGTCTGCTTGCAACTTGCTCTGGAGGTTCAAGTCGTTCTCTGCGCTGACTCCACCCATCAGTCGGGGACCCAAGAGGTCTGCTGGGGCTGACTCCCGGCAAGACCCCAGCGAGCTTACACAGAATAAAAGGCCAGCTCAGTGAAGGATGTCAACACACACTGGAGGAAGGCGGCCAAATGAAACACACACAATTTGCATGGAGGGACTATTTTGAACTTCAGTGTATCACAGAGAAGAATGCAAAGGTTTGGACCCTCATACAGTGCTTCCATTTCCAAGCTGGATCCGTCAGCTGATTCTCACAGGTATAAGCCAAATGTTTACAAAAGCGACAATTAACAAATGCAGCGATGGGCTCTGAATAGCACATGCTGTCTAGGCTCCTTCCAAAGAAAACTGTGACCCAGCAGAAAAGGCACAGGAAGCACACAGCATTACGTACCTAGAGGCATCTACTAGATCTGTGTGTAAGAAAAGGTGGGGACTTCAAGCTGGGTTAGTGGACAGACTCATGACCAATATATCAGCAGATGCTGTGGGTGTGGCAGGATGTCCCTTTCCTGTGACATCCGTGTCCAGCGAGCAGACACGCTAACGATGGGGAACACAGAGCCTGTGGGCTGCAGTGCCATCCTGTGCCCCTTGCCGCTTCCACCTGCTCTTCTGCAGCACCTTTTATACTGACAGGACCCTCCACAAGGAAGCAGCTGGCTCAGGACACCAGCTGTCTGTAGGTGGTGGGCAGACCAGGCCAGATTCAGAGAGACGGGCCTCCAACACTGCATGCAGGGACACAGGAGTTGGTCATAGCAAGCCAGGGCCAAGGGGACAGCTCCCAGGGACCCCATGAGGCTGCTCATCACAACATGTCAATCTACACAGGTGTGGATTTTTCTAGCAGCGAGAGCAGAGGTTGGAGCTGACGTGCTACAGCTGGCCTGACGAGGGAGGGGAGTCCAAGATGGACAAATGATGGCCAGCACCCCAGTCAGAGTGTGAGAAGGCGTAGCAGAGAGCGATCCAGGTCCCAGCAAGGGGTATATGGCAAGACAGGCCCACAGCAGGGTGGAATGCAGGCCCTACCGCTGGGAGGTGGAGACCTATACATGAAGCTGTCCTACCTCCCAGCTTGACTGGGAGTGGAAAGAAAGTCACCAGCAGCAAAGCCTGAACTACTAAGGGTCCGAGAAAGACGGCCTTCCCTACTGGACTGTGGCCACTCTCCCAGGCTCAGCAAGGACTCTGGTGTGCAGAGGGCAGCACGGGGTTCTCAGCCCAAGGGCTCAGCACAGAAGGTTGACAGGGGACATCAGCAGGCAGCAGGGCCTAGGGAGGGAGGCAGCTGAGGCTGGCTGTGTTGGTGGGGTGGAGGTATGTCAGAAGGCCTCAAGGTCATGGGCAAGCATGCACCTCTGAACACACTTGAGTTAGTGCCAGCCAGGCCTGGGCCCTGAGCTCAGCACTCACCAAGGGTCACATTGCTCATCTTCTGCCACAGTCCATCTGTGAAAGGCACTGTCATCTCTACCTCAAGGACACCAGGAGGAAGAGATCCATCAGGCCCAAGCCTGCTCCTGCATCCCGCCTTGACCTGATGTCTGTGTGTGGACTTGCCAGGAAGCTCTGGTGCAGAGATCCACACAGACGCTGCAGAATGGCAGGCAGCCATGCAGCACCTCAGCCTGGGATCCTACAGCACCCACACTATACCATGTGCAAAGACCTGTGGTCCTACAGAGCCATCACAGCGGGGCTAGGTATAACAGCGGAGGGAAGACGGTGACGGTACAAGGAATCGCAAAAGGAAAACTCTACGCATCTTGCAGGGCCCTCTACCGGGCACATCACCTACGCCACCACTAACCTGGGAAGTGCACAACTTAGCATCACTGACTGAGACACACACAGCCCCCACCTGGGTCTCGGGCCTCCTGGGCTCAGAAACCAGACAGGCTGCTGTCCTCTGCCCACTGCACTCTTGAGGTGTTCACCTACTTGTAATTAAAACTCCAGTTTGAGAAAAGTTCTTAAGACACGCAAATGCAGCAACCTTATTCCCAGCACCCCAGGCTCCAGATCGCCTCTCAGGATTGTGCACCTGAACCCTGGGCCTCGGGCCCCTTGGAACAGTCACCAGGGCAGTGACAGCACCACTTCCTCCCTCCATCTTGCAGGAGATGTCCCAAGGAGGGGCTCTGCTGTTCTCCACTGATGAACCCATTTTCTGCACTTTTTGGATAACTTCAGACCTTGAAGAGCATGCAGGTATCACCAAAAGAGTCTGACCCCTCCCCAGGTCTGAGCAGTCATCCCACTCTGGCCTGCCTGTGTGCCGTGTGTCCCGCACTCTCTCCATAGGCGGACCACCTGCAAGTGACTGGCAGCCACCAAGCTCCTTTACCTCACATTCTGCAGGGTATCCTCAAAAGGAAGACATCCAATCAAGCAGCGTTACAGACCCAATGCCACTCCTGCTTCCCCAGCAGCTGCTCCCCAGGCCCTGCCGCACATACATTCTGAATGCGCTGAGCCCTCAGAAGCTGACCTTTCCCGAAAGCCACAGAAGAGGGCATGCTCGACCCAAGGGACTGGAGATGCTCCGTTCTACGCAGCAGGGAACATGCATTCCACATTAAGTCAGCCCCACAAAGTGTTTTCTACAGACAAAAAGGAAGAAGCAAAGTTACATCCCTCCAGACAAGAAGCACACACCACAAAGACGGGCTAATGGTCAATATAAAACTACAGCCTGGTATTTTTATATTGGTTAAAAGATATTAAGATAATGACACCAGATTAAAAAAAATATAAATCAGAATCAGAAGAACTAAAATTTGATGGCACTGAACTCAAGAATTGGGAATAAGAGAAAATGTTTCAAAAACAAAGATGAAATTAGAGAAAAACCAGCAAACTTTCAGGAATCTAAAAGAAAACAAAGCAATGAGAATTCAAGAGTGATACACATAGAAGACAAGCTAAGGAGACTAGCATGCATGAGCAGCACACCAAGCTGGGCAGAGCTGGACCTCCAAACGGTCATGCAACACCCCTCTCTGTTAGACAGCAATCATAAGATAAAAATAACAAGGAGCCAGGGTGGCAGTGCACGCTCATAATCCCATCCACTTGGGAGGCTGAGGCAGGATGATGGCAAGTTCAAGTGCAGTCTTAGTAACTGAGTGATGCCCTAACCAATTTAGTGGGACACTGTCTTAAAATACAAAAGAGAAAGGACTGGGGACCTAGCTCAGTGGTACAGTGCCCTTGGGTTCAATCCCCAGTAACCTCCCCCTCCCCCACAAATAAAACACACACGTACACCCACAGTAGAGAGAACCCAGTGCATGGTTGGATGTAATTTACCCACATTTACCTGTATTTGCACAACTATTGCCAGAGGGCATGGTTACCTAAAGATTTTCTTAAAAGGTCATTTGCATGTCTTTTATATCACAATCTTACTGAGCTTATAAAATGGTTTACAGACTTTTTGCTTTCTTCCACACTCTGAAATGGTTTACAGACCTTGAGATTTCCTTCAGGAGGTTGGACTGTGCCAGCTAAGGGGATGTCCTGTGGTGTGCGAACGAAGACCCAGAGCAAGGTCACAAGTCTTGGTAGGCTTTCTATATTGTACAGAGGCAGTTTGGGCCATTGGCCTTCTCCAGGAAATTTACTCATTCCATTCAGAGGTTGCGATGGCAGCCTCTTGAAGTTTTCATGGCTTCCCGTCTGCAATGTGTCTACTTTCTGGTTTCCAAGGTGTTGAAGGTTTGCCTCCCCCACCCCTCAATCCAAGTGGTTTGGACAGGTTTTCCCCAAAGGTCCAAATGGAAAAGCTCTCCAGGATGGCAGTATTGGGAGGTGCTGTGAACCTCCCGGTGGGAGGTCCTTAGGTCCCTGTGGTGTGCCCTCAAATGGGACTGTCCAACCAGCCAGGTCTCTCTCTCCCTGCTTTCTGGCTCTGACAAGCACTGCTGCTATGACGTACTGAGGCTCAAACCCATGGGGCCACCTGACCTTAGACTTGAACCTCCTGAGCCAGGAGCCAAACTCAACTTCTCTCTACCTTACAGGCAGCCTGTGTCAGGCCATGCTTGTTGTAGGTATGCAAAGCTGACTAATCCAATCTTTTTTCAGAATTATCACACCAAGCACAAATTCTCATGTTCTACTGTATTCATTCTACTTTCATCTTCATTCATCTTCCTACTTGGTCTTAAATTATTTTGTAATTCTTTCTCTAACATTTGCAATCATATGGCTCGTTCATTTATTTTAAATCTTTTGGTTTCCCGACAGTTCCTTCCGAGAATTGCTTTGGCAGCAGTCCTTATGTTTTGACATGTTATGTTCTCTCATTTTCATTATTTTTTAAACAGTTTATGCTTTATTTAAAAGCATTCCAAAAATTCTAAGATTATAATGGAGTCTGAGTTATTTTTGGCTATCATTTTGTGGTCGTTTTCCACTTTACTGCACATTATGATTTCTTCTTCTGGAAGTTTTTTTTTTAAATCAAATACAGGGCAGATACATTTGTGAATGGTCCTGATATGCTTGAAAGTAAGGAAGGAGAAGAGGAAGGCAGGAGAGGGGCACAAGGACACTTTGCAAACCTGGCTAACTGTGTGAGGTTTGGGTTTTCTATCTTGACTGCCTCCTGCTCTTAGAATCCATGCCCGCATAGATCCCACAGCTGGGTGGCTGTGTGCAGGCGCTCATGACACCCCATCTTCCTGGAGGACCGCAACTACCCAGGAACGGAGCACGTCACCCCAGGCTGTGCCCTTCACCTTTTCCTGGAGAACAGCACTGCAGTGCAGCTTTCTGATGGTCAGTATTTGCTCAGTGCCCCTCCCACCAACCAATTTTCTGTTTCTGGGTCATTGTTAGGAGAATGTGCGTTCTGCCTTTCAACGTAGAAGTTTGACCTGTGCCCACGGAAATTCTTGCCTTGTGTATTTTCTATGATTTCTGATTTTTTCCCCTTCTTCTCTACCTACTACAGAACTGATCAGGTTTTCTTTGTTCCAGAGATTTCATCAATGAAACGTGAAGTGACACAACCTCTTCCTCCGATGGTTCCTTGTAAATTATCAATATGCTAAATGCCCATTTCTACACTGTAGGCTTGAGCTGTATCTCCAGATTCTTCTGGAGAAGACGTGCAGTTAGTAAACTTTCATATGTCTCCTCTACTATATAAACACATGCAAGATTCTTATTTCAAATATTTTAATTTGCATACCAACATGCAGCACCAATTCTTTAGACCAGCCCTATTAGCCTGGGTGCTTTACTCCCAATCAGAAACTGTCCTCCTTGTAGAAGACTGTCCTTTTCCATTTGCCAGTGTTTGGGAGGAGGCTGGCAAGTACTGAACCCTTCACTTTTTCCTGATGACACCTATTTTTTGCCCTTCAGTTTGAATTCCAGTTTGGCTGTGTCCAAAACTACAGGCCTGGAATCACTTCTCCCCAGCTTCTCTGATGATAATTGGTCCAGTTAAGTCTACCAACATTTGCTGTGGAGTTCGGTGCTGGTGGACATCCAGGCCTCTGCAGAAAAGCTGGCTCCCACCTCCGGGCCCTGCTGCATACACTTCCAGAGCTTGTCCAGGAAGTCTGTGGGGTGATCCTGCAGTGGCTTTCTTCTTCCTGATCACGGGCAGGCCTCTGATGCACCCTGGGAGATGACCTTCCAGCACGCTTCCCTCACCCTCCCACTCCTCCAGTCTTCTCTGCGCTCTCCTTTTCAGATTCCTACTCTAGAGTATGGGGCTTTTCCAACTCACTCTTGGACTCAGCTTTTTCTCTTACTCTCTCCACTGTGGTCCTCTGGGTCTGCATTCCAGAAGAGCTCTCAGTCCTCCACGCCTGCATTCTGGAATCGCTCTGGCCGCTGCAGGTCTACATTCTAAGTGGACCTTGACTTCTTCATCTCATCATGGATTCCTTCTTTGTTTTTCCCATTCTGTGATTCGAGCCACCCTGATGGTTCCCTTGTACTAGATTTTACCTTCCAACTCTTTAGTTGTTTCTTTTGAGGGGGCAAAGTCTTCTTTTACCTGAGTCATTTGCCATGCCTTTAAATCTGTCCCTTGAGTATTCCTCCTGGAGTCTGGAGTCTCCCTCCTGCTGTTGGTTATCCTGAAGCATATAAGGGCTCTTGACCATGTCCACAGTTGTGCTTTAGAGAGGCATGCCTGGCCTGGCCTGGAGCCCATTTCTGTTCACTGTTCTCTGCCTCTGACATTGCAGAGAGGAGGGATGGCCCATGCCAACATCCTGTCTTCTGGAAATGGCTCCCTGACCCTTTTGGAGTTGTCCTAGCTGGGCACACTTCCCGATGCCCTGGCCCATAGCATAAGCCAGTTGTGCACATCCCTCAAGTTTGCTGCAGAGCCTGAAGGGGTGGAGTGGCTCCTAGCCTCCTGTCCCACGCCTGTGTACCCCAATCCTGAGCTGTGTCCTGGTCCTCATCCTCAAATGCGTTAGGCCTTCATGTCTTTGTGCCATTTTGATTCCACAAACATCATCTGCTTCTGTTTCTTAACAATCAACACGCCTGGTCTTCTGACTGCAGCTGTCCCAGTCTCCCAGCTTTTATATTTCTGCTGCGGCTGCTGCTTTAATTCTCTTTTCCAGGAATTCTGGCTCATTCTGTTATATCATCAGACACCAATATGTGCCATTTCCTAGGCCAGAAACCCACTCTCCAGAGTCCTGGTTGACAACACTAGCCTTGACATCCATGTCTTGAGCTCGCATAGGACCTGCACCTGATGCACCCTGGCCTGACCCTGGGAAGGTACTGCAGAGGCTGGGTGCAAGAGGGCAGCTTTCTTGAGGTCCAGGCACAAAGGAAGAACAAGACTCACCTCTATGTGACTGGAGCAAGGGAATGGCTGTGAGCCAGAAGCTGGCACTGCCCCAGACTGGAGACTGGGCACAGGGCCCAGCTCCTGCATGCAGCTCAGGCCCAGAAATGAACTGCACATTGCTTTGTGAAGCAGAACCTAACCATGTATTGCTCTGTGTTTCTCTGAGACTTACCCTGCAATTTCCTTGTTGTCTGTAATTACCCTGTGCTACTACATAGCACTTGCTGTGCAGTTACATGGTTGGCAGTTACCACAGAAATCAAGTGCTGTTCTCTAACTTGAAAAGGCTGTTGTGTGTTTAAAGTCTCTTGGTTGTTTCCTATCTTGATAGTGATTGACTTAAAACAGCCACCAGCTGGAAAAGAAGTCAGGTGTGACTATCTGCCTCCTGCTATCACTCACCTTCCTCAGTTTCTCTCCTGTCCCTCTGCCCAGATCACACCATCAGCTCCTCTTTGCCACCTCTTTACATCCATGTTGGACTCTCTTTGCCCCAACCTGCCTCATCCTCGCTTGCCCAAAGTCACACCCTGTTACAGTGTCACTTTCTGCCATTTCCACGCCTAGAACACAGAGCTGCACATAACCATAAGAAAACACAGGCAACTGGGCATATGCTGCAATCACGTGCAGGCCACAAAACACCTGCAGTCACAGCACACCTCCCCAGGCTAGACACACCCCAAATCTTCCAAATTATCCTGCACAAACTGCATGCTGGACCAAGCAAAACTGCCTTTCAGCGTGTGTCAAGACAGGAGAATACACAGATTTCATGTTGAGTTCTGTTGCCAGTCCTCCATTCCCGCTCTGCACTGATGACTGGTGGAGCCTCAGGGAAGAGCTTCCAGGTGGACTCTGCCACCCTGCACCTGCACACTGGCCTCGGCAGGTTGCCTGCTCGTCCCACCCATGCACAGCAATAGCAGCAACAAGCTGCTGTTTCCCCCACTTGCAAAGGAGGTCTCTTTAAGCTTCCCCTCCACTCTTGCTCTCTCCCTTTGTTGTCAAACTTTCCAGAGCAGCTGCCCCAGTGCCTGCTGTCCTCTCTTATGTGCATGCTGCCTTTGTTTCTGTCCTCCCAAATCCCAAACTGGAGACATCCAAGACTGCCTGGACCCCATAGCTAAGTCCTGCCCCCTGCAAGGCCATGGGCTGGGAGGGAAACACTTGCATATGCACCTTCCCACGTATGCACATGTGCTCAGGCACATGCATAAACATATACGCAGACCCATGCACCCTCACACAGGTGCGTATCCATCCATGCATACACCTTCACAAGCCCACATGTGTGCACACACTTACAAGTGAAACTCACACTCATGCATACACATGTTCATGGGCTCCCACATTCACTCACATGTACACATGTGCACACACCCATTCATGTGTGTGCACACAGCATGCACTCACACACACAGGCACCCACACACTTCTGACCCTTTTCTAGTACCCCTCTTCCTGGATCTGCTGAGCTTAATACTTTCTGGTTTTCCCAGGCTGAAGTCCACTCTGGGATAGACCCATCAGCATCCTCACCAATAGCTCTGTCCCAATCCTAGAGCAGAGCCTGGCACGGAGCACTGCCTGGGTCCCACTGGCTGCATGAACGTACTGACCCTAGATAGGGATTTGATTGCTTCTCAGATCAGCCCTCTGAAGCATCTCATTACCGCCTCTATGACCTTAACCAGAGACTGGCCGTAAGGCCAGGAAAGAGCTATCGACTTTCCACTGTAATATACCACAGACCCCAGATGGTGTTATTTAAGGAATAATTCATTTCACTACAAATTATCCTGTTAAGGGAAATAAACAGACAAGAAGCAAGCAGCATATGGCCCTTTACATGACCTCCTTGAGGGGTTCCTAATGAGAGGGACAGTGAGAAAAGGTTAATAGGAGTCGGGCACAGTTCAAAGTTAAGAACCTTAAAAGAAGTGGTCAAGGAAAGGCAGCAATCCAAAGTCAGGAGAGGCCCCCAGTTAGGTCAGAAAGGAAGGGTACAGATCTGGGCCACGGTCAGGCACAGGCAGGCACAAGTGGGCATAGGTGGGCACAGGTCAGCAAAGCAGGTCAGAGCAGGCAGGGTCACAGGTGGCCATTGTCTGGCACAGGAGAGGGCTAGACAGGCAGGTGGCCAGCAGGGGTAGATAAGAGTACCTGGGAGCGCCTCCTTCTCCCGGCCGGGAGATGCCTGTCCTGCCAGCCCACCTGCTCCCCGAGGGTGAGACATTGTCCATCTACCAAAAAGCAAGGGAAAAGCATCACATCACCCAAGGGACCAGGCAAGGCCAACACTAAGGCAAGACCACATCCCACTCGACCCTTTTCAATTTGTTTCACACAAAACCTTGTTACTTGAATGTGGTGTTGCACCCATCAGCAGCCATCACACACTATTGAGCGTGGCCTCCCCTATGGCGCCTCCCCTGCCCAGCCTCCACCCTGGCCCTTGGCACACATGAGCAGCACTGAGCCGCTGTGTGGCCGGGCTTCTGATCTCACATCAGCACAGTCTGCACCTCAGTCACAGCAGAGGAGGTGCTTCCAGTTCAGCGGCACAGCTGGGAAGGGCCACAGGTACCCCAAGAGGGTCAGGCCCTACCAAAGCCCACTGTCTGTCAGTGGATTGAGATGGCCCAGGAGCCATTAGTCCTGCCAGCAGAGCCAGTGCCACCAGCAACCAGCCAATAAGGAGCATCTTGTTCTCTGGGAATTTTTCAGTATCCAGGCTACAGGAAATGCATCTGGAAACTCGGGAGAAACAAGAACTCATCATTCTCCAGATCCAGCTGATAGGTGACACTCCAGAGACACACAGATTATGAGCACAGACAAGATCTTTTTTTTTTTTTTTTTTAAATGCAGGGATCTACTCAGGGGTGCTCTACCACTGAGCCCTTTTCAGCCCTTTTTATTTATGTATGTATTTTATTTTGGGAAATGGTCTCAAAATAAGTTGACAAGGCCAGGCTTGAACTTGCAAGCCTGCTGCCTCAGTCTCCCAAGAGGACTGGATTACAGGGGTGCACCCTGTACCTGGCTTACAAGCAGTATTATTATTATTACTATTGCTATATTTTAGAGAGAGTTAGTGTATTTATTTTTTCATCTGGTTTTTGTTTTTACTCCATTTAGTTGTGTATGTGGTGCTGGGGATTGAACCTGGGTCCTTGCAAGTGCCAGCCAAGTGCTCTACTGCTGAGCTACCTCTCCAACCCCACAGACACAATCTTAAAAAGGAGGGACACTAACAATTTAAGCATTTTATTATCTCCAAGGACTTTCATGCTTACTATACGCCACCTAATATTTACCAGATTAAGAAGTAGGTCCTATTGCCATGAGTATGACATACCAGTGACTCTCAGTGAGAGAGGTGGCAGTACTCAGAAGCCCTGGTCAGGCCCTTCCCAACCAGCAGGTACACATCTCTTAGAGCATGGCCGCTGCACCACTGCAGAGGCATGCAGGACACAGCTTCTGATAATCCCGTCAGAGGCTGAGGGTCGACTGTGTTCTGTGCTCCTCAGGCAGGAGCAGTACCGATGCCGGGATAGTCTCTGCTCTGCTCCTGTGCTGGGGTGAATTATGTCCCTTCAAGCTTCAGGCTTCTCAGCCACCAAACGACATCAGCATTCCAGGAGGCAGAATGAAGGCAGCGGCACACGATGATTCTTATTGTAACAATTCTTTCAGTAGCAACAATACATCTTAAAACTCTTCTCGGTCTTAGGTGATTTTCATAGATTGTCCAAATGACAGCTATTTAAATATGAAGAATACAATGTAAACAGACAATAAGCATAGACTCTCCCACTATCACAGAGCTGGGTCTCTGTCACTTTCCATGGTGGGCCCACACAGAAACCTTCCACACGTGTGGCAGGGAAACGCTGGCATGTCATCCTTTACAATCAGTGCAGCTCAGATCCTTTTGAAGCAGCTCATTCAGAGCTACCTTGACATAAATGGAATTCTGTGCATTTTTAACTTGGGAAGTGTCACCCAGAATCCTCTCACGCAGGTCTCTGCAAATCACACCCCCACCAAAGCTGCGGAGTGCCAGTCCTCATGCCACACACAGGAGTCACTCGCAAGAGTCTTAATCTGTGACCAATCAAGAGGCAAAGGTGTCTGTATAATTTTAATTCTTAGCAACTGTGCACATCTGATGCTGTGTGGAAGCCCTGCTCTGCCTGTCCACAGGTGCGGCCAATGTCCCGCCCAACTCTGAGCGAGTAGGGGAGCCAGCTGTTTTTGGTCTCCTTACTGGCAATATCTGCATGATGCTCCAAGCCCCAGGCACTGAGCAACTGGCTGATGGAACACGAGGAGCATTTGTTGCCCTCCGTACCCACACCGCTGCTTGGTCCCTACCCCAACACTGCCGCCTCATGAGGCTCTGCAGTGCTGGGAACTTGTCCTCCACCTTACCCTCCCATGGCAGTGTGCACCGCTTTGGAGTCACTGCCCATCTTCCATGGCCTTCCCTCCTCCACTCCTATTTTGGGGTCAGGTTCCATCTTTAAGGTAGTCTTTCAATAGGGCCCATGAAAATCACTTTCCTAAAGTTCTCATGTGTTTGAAAATGTCTTCTTGAGAAAACTGCTCTCTTTCTCTCAGATTTAGTACACTTCACTACACTTTTTTCCTAGCATCAAAATTTCAGTGGAAATATCTGGAGCTAGCCAATCTCCCTTCCTTATAGATGCCACCGACATAAATGGAAAATGGCTAAAAACTGAGGAAAGCACTTCAGAGAAGAGGAGATCAAAACGGTCAATGAGCCAATGGAAAGGTGCTCGGCCCCACCAGTAATCACAGATCCACAAAGTGAAACTGAGACAGGGGTACCCCAAGATTGCCTAACGTGGAACAGTGTAGCAATGCCTTGAAAGTCTCCATGAGGAGCCACTGTGGCGGGAGCTCATCACATCTTCCTGCTACTTGGGCCATGATTTGTCCTGAGAATCCTGCTCCATGAGGGAAGACGTGTTCCCACTCATTTAGTGGAAAGATTAGGATGTGCTCAACCTCAACCAGAGATAAATGATTTTCATAGAGAAAAAATGGATCAAGTGAGCAGTGAACACAAGCTAATAAAAGAAGTAATCAAAAGCAAATAAGCAAGTTTGCACACAAAAGATGCAAGGAAAGCTTTGGTTGCAGCCAAAGGAAGAGGAGGGGCTTGCCAGGGTGCCAGCGAGGGCCAGGTACGAGGCAGCCCCTGGCCTCTATAGTACCTCACCACCTACCGGAAGCCTTTCCAAGGTGTGGTGTTCTGTGCTCTGGGGCATGTGGTCACAGCACAGCAGGCCCTCGCTCGAGCAGAGCGGTGATCAAGCACAAGGCACCTTGAGCACACGGCCTCCCTCGCATGAGGTGCACACACAGAACATGTGCGTCCTGCAAGGGATGTGTGAGTGGCCCCATTTTGAACCCATGATGCTGCAATCTGACTCCACACAGTTTACTTATTTGCTATGTTATTCATGGTCAGTATCTTGAGTGGGGTAAGATGCCGCTGTCCAAAACTTGGTATAGCTGGGGTTTTTGGTTTTTTTCCTTCAGTACTGGGGAATGAACACTGGGCACTTTACCACGGAGCTGCATCTCCAGCCCTTTTTGTTTTTTATTTTGGGACAGGGTCTCACCAAGATGCCCAGATTGGCCTGGAACTTGCAATCCCTCCTATCTCACCTCCTGAGTCATTGGGATTACATAGCTGGCTTGGCACAGCTTTTGAAGTCCAATTGTGGAGAAAAGTGGTTGCAGATACAATCATTATGCAAGGAAAGTATGTGTTTTACTGGAAGGAGCACAAACTATATGAAAAAAGTAGAACATTATCAGCCAGTAAAGTTGAAGACTTGGATAACAAATGACACAGTGATTGCTCTCAAACACGTGCCCCTCGGGGAGCATGCATGAACAGACTACTCCCAGCACGCTGTGGCTCTCGGGGGAGCGATGGGCCATTCTAAAAGAGGTTTCCTGGGTCTTTGGCTTTCATGAGGCAAACTATCTTATGTCCAGATGTGAGAAGTTTGTTTTGCTTGCTTTCTCGTGTTTTTTTTTACAGAGCAGGCTGCTTCATGAATCTGGTAAAGATGACTTTTGAAACCTAGGGAAAATACAAGCCTTTATCACTTCAAACACTGACTCCATTCCCGTCCTCAGCACCCAGTGCTGCCTCAGACCCTCTCAGGTGCCCTGCTCCTCTGCTCTCCCCTTAGGTTCATGCACCGAACTGCCCCCAGTCCACTGTGCCTGGGCGCCGCTAGGTGCAGTCTCATTGGCCACACCTGGGAGTTGTTCACTCCAGAACTGACATCTCTCCATTCTAAAATGTTCACTGGATTCTTTTCATAGATTGATCCGACTTAAAATGCTCTATCTTTTCACATATTTCCGCATCAATTCCCCCTCTTTCACCTTATTAAGCTTCATTTCTAAAGTCCTGATCTAACAGTCAATCATGTAAGCTACCTGGGTCTATTTCTCATCTGCTCATCAGTTTTCTGTTCAGCTCCT
Organism: Aplodontia rufa; assembly: GCA_004027875.1. Lineage (NCBI taxonomy): Eukaryota > Metazoa > Chordata > Mammalia > Rodentia > Aplodontiidae > Aplodontia > Aplodontia rufa. Next base: position 10,402 of record PVKS010024697.1, on the reverse strand, counting down.
GATTTTAGCTTCCGAAGGTCTCACTCTGGCTGAATGTGGTTGAGGCTCTTCATAGTGCAACCTTGCTCCAAAGACAGTTCTGTTTTCTTTTAGGAAAACAAAATAAACTAAATCGAACAGCTTTGAGAGGTAACTGACATATAGTAAATATATGTCTAAAATGTACAAATCACTAAGTTCTAACTCACACCCATGAAACCTACCACAGTGGAGATGAGGTCCATGCCCCACCTTGAGCCTTCCCTGGGGCATCTGCAGTCCCTTCCCCCTCCTCTCGGCACCAACCCCTGGCTCCCACTGACTTGGCCTCTGACACGGCAGAATGTGCCTACTCCAAGAGTTCACAAATGGAATGAATGGGCTCTGATCTGGCCAGTCCCACTCAGGAGCCCTCTGACACTGTGTGCACTGTTCATTCAGCATCTCACTAGGTGGCTACACCATCATTTGCATGCCCACTTATGCACAGATGGACGTTTGGGATGTTTCCAGCACTGTGGCACTGAAAACAAACAGCTACAAACACCCCCCTTCAAAGCCTGGACGTGGGTGCTTTCACTCATCTTGGTGGACGCCTCATGGTGGAGCACTTGCACACACACGGTAGTAAGCTCTTGGCTGACTGCCGAAACATGTCCAGGGCAGTGGCACCACCCCTCCCACAGCCTGTGGGAGGAGCCCGCCCTGCCCAAACTCACCAGATCCTTTCCACTCTGTGCATTTCCCAGGGGAGTGATGGGAGTGAGCATGTTGGGACCTGGGTGCCGGCAGCTTGTTTTCTGTGAAATGGACATTCAGATGTTTAGCTAGCTTTAGTCACACTTCCTCAGTGCTGCATTTAGAGTTCTTCACATTCCAGATACTCAGAATTCACCAGTGTTCTCTCTCAGTCTGTGGCTAGTCTTTCCATTCTCTTAAAAGTGTCTAGGGAAGTCTGGATGTAGGCTGGCCCTCTCGGGCCAGAAGCAGGGCTGGGTTACGTGGACACGGTTTTTATCTCCTATAGGTTCACAGTGACCACTAGGGGTTCTGCCCTGCATAACTGCCTCCCGGTGACCACCTCCCTTTGGGACAGCTGCATACAACCTATGGACTGATTCCACTGAGCCCACACACCAGGTGGCAGGCATTGCCCAGATATGCCACAGGGACCCTAAGTCACAGCATGACCCCCACAGAACTTGAGCTGCTTCCTCTAAACCCGCTAGTTAGAACACTAGGGAAGCCAGACTGGGGGATAGCGTGGCCCCCAAAAGGCTCTGGCCTCTGGGTCCCTCACTCTCCCTCTCTTTCGCTTCCTACTATCTATAAGTAACAAACCTCTTCTGCCATCCCACCTGTTTTGTCTCACTGCCTCCTCTGCCTCCCCTGACCACAAATGCTACCTTCACTCCCCTCCTATCTCAGTAGGTTCAATGTGGGCAGTGGTCAGACAAGACCCACAGGGGCATCTCCTGGTAAAAACAGGCTCCCTAATTGCAGGTCCAACATTCAGGCACTGGGTAAAAAAGGATCCAGTGAAGGCCCAGAGTAAACTTCCACCTCCACCTGCCCTGGGCTGGAGTTCCTGCCACTCCCCAGCTCTGAAAGGGACTCATGTCCTGACCAGAGGAAACCCTACACTTCTCTGCTGAAGAGCAGAGGTTTCTGGAAGTGAAGACATCCAATGTACACACTTGCATATTCTATGGATAATGCTTTTAAGATTGTAACCTAGAAAACCTTACCTAATGTAAGATCACGAGGCCATAAAGAATGTCTCATGGTGTTTTCTAGAAGCTGTACGGTTTTGAATTTTAGACTGAGGTCTGATCAAACGTCAGTTAATTTGGATATATGATGAGGCTTATGAATTAAGTGCTTTAATAAAAATCTGGATATACAATTGTTCCACCATTATGTGTTGAAAGAAAAACTTGTGCCTTTCCCCACTAAGCTGCCTCAGCAATGTTTTGAAAAGTTACTGTCCATATATGTGAAGGCCAATTTCTGTTTTCTATATTCTGACCAGTGCATTGATTTTGCCATCTGCTTAAAATCAATGCAACACTCTTCTGACCACTCTGAGTCATAGAAACAAGTGATACTAATTATCAAACTCAGCAAAAGTCCCACAGGCTCTGAAGAGCTGAGTGGTGAGCAGTCCACTGTGCTGACTCTGCTCAGGTGGTAAAGGTGGTGCTGGCCTCACACGAGACTGACTCCCGGAAGCCATCATCAGCCCAGAACGTCTGCATTAAGTCCTCTCCACAGTCTCTGCTCTGCACCCATAAACACCAGGGTGGCCTCCTGCAGTATGGAGCTCAGCAGCAAGAGCTGATGGTGACTTCTACTGTGTCACTGAGGCGCCACCACAGCTCCCTGTGAGCACAGGAATCACTGCGGGCTATGAGCTGTTCCAGAAGCGGGAGTCTTTAAAGACAGGATTTTCATCTCAGGCAAGAACACGACTGTGGCTTGCCATCGCCATGTAGGACAATGGCAACGGCTGCTCACACGTGGCTGACTGCAGGGTGGCCTCTGCAGGCGCCACAACAGGCAGTGCACACAGTGGATGGCATGGAGGGGGATCACCCCGAGAAAGGGTGGGAAGGCAAACCCTCTGTGAGCACCAATGTATAGCACAAGGTAAGTTGCACAACCTGGCAGGAAGGACACAGGTGCTATGGCCCTTGGCCAACCTGTGTCACAGCACCAGTCCTAAAATCACAGGTACCTGTGTCAAACACTCACACAAAACCCAAAACCACTGGAGCCCCAATTGTCACTGCCCACTCCCTCAGACTGCTCTTCCCTCTGCCTGGTCCTACAAAGGCCCAGCATGGTCACTCCTACTCTCAGGGCCACCTGCTGATGTCTTCGCATTGCCAGCCTGTAGGCATCTGGTACCGATGTGCACACCAGGGCAAGAACAGGGACTTGCCAGGTCCTGCTAACTGGCCACACTGAGCTGCCTCTGCCACCAAATCTCTCTTATCCTTAGCAAGTCCCTCAACCTCCCCACACCCTGGACCTTCATTTACTAAATCAGGGGTAACAGTTTGCACCTTGATAAGGTACAATGGTGAAGCTGCTGTGGAGAATAATCTAGCAGTTCCTCAGTAAGTTAAACAGAATTACCATATGACCCAGCAATTTCACTCCTAGGTTACAGAAAAGAGTTGTCCAAACAAAAAGTCACACAAGAATTTTCTTAGCAACAGCCCAAAGGTTGAAAAATGGGTTTAAAACATGGTGTGTGGCAGTGGAGCACCACCAGACTATCAGGAGGGAAGGAGTTCTGAGGCGTGCTACCCAGCGGAAGGGCCTTGAAAACACGCTCAGTGAAAGAAGTGCGATTATGTGCACGGCAGAGACAGCACCTCAGCGACAGCCAGGGCCAGGTGGAGGGTGCAGGGAGGAGGGAGCCCTGCTTCACAGGTGGGGTTTCACCGTGGGGGTGTTATGGCACTAGACAAGGAGGCTGCACAGCACCACGAATACTGTCACTGGAGTGTGCCAACAGGGCAAGGGTCATGTTGCAGGAATCATGCCTCGACACAAACGAGGGGAGAAGTGACCACCTCGCACTGCTGCTGTTAGGGTCAAGGGCACAGGGGGTGGGGGTGCATGTTGGACCTGTGTAACACTCACGTTGTGCTAACAGTGCCTGACACAGCGACCATGCTCCCTTGCCTTTTCTCTTGTTGGTGCTGACCAAGTGCTGGCCTTCCTATTTGGTTTAACCAGTGGGAAAAGAATCAGCTTTAAATAATCCATGAGTTAATTAGCCATGGGGCCCAAAGCAGGCAAGGGGCCATTCCCAGGCAGAACCCTGACAACCACTTGGGCCTCTTCCATCCAGCTTGCCCGGCCCACAAGGGGCTGGAAAACATCTCTATATATCCACAGGGCCCACAGGGCCCACACCCCCAGGCAAGCACAGGCTGCTCTCCCAAAGACATGCCGGGGCATCTGCCCAGCTCCATGACAAACACTTGATTGCGGGATTTCACCAACAGATGTTCACTTCTGCCACTCTGGAAACTGGAGGCTGGGGTGAGGGGGCCAGCACAACTGGGTGAGGGCCGCTTCCTGGTTGCAGGTGGCTCTTTTCCCTGGGTCCTCACACAGTGGAGAGCACTCTGTTACCTCTTCCTCTTCTTACAAACCAATCACAGTCCTGCTGGAGCAGGGGCCCACCCATGACCTCATGCAACCTGAGGAAGCCCCATCTCCAAGCACCATCCCAGTGGGACTTATGGGGCTACAGGAGCATGGGACACAATTCAGTGCATGGCCTGGAGCTGCAGTTAGAGACGCTGTGTGGATGCAGGTCACAGGGGTGAGAACAGGGGGTCAACATTTTAGAAGAACCACAAGACTTCCCACCCAAAGGCACAATGGCCCACAATACCACACGCTCTTGCTCAGAGGTCCCCAGATACTTTCTGAGAGCACTCACCTAAACAAACACAAAGCCCTCAGGCTAGCGTGGCCTGAGCCCTTCATCCCAGTACCATGAATCACCAACCTTAGGGGGAAGTATTGTTTCTGTTTCCTCTACTCCGCAACACCCTGTCTCCTTGGTGGGGTGCTCCTCCCCGTGGAAGTCCTATTGTCCAGTGAGCAGTCCAGCAAACAGACTACGAGACAGCTCCTTGGCAGCCCTTGAACAGCAGACACCCAGAGCTGTATCAAAACACCTTCCCCAGGTAGCTGGGCACAGTGGCATGCCTGTACTCCCACTGGCTTGGGAGGCTGAGGCAGGGGAAATCACAAGCTCAAAGCCATCTTCAGCAACTTAGCAAGGCCCAAAGCAACTTAGCAAGACCAAATCAATCAATAAATAAAAAGGACTAGGGAAGCCCAAGAGCACTGTGGAACAGAGGCCCACGTGCTGGAAGAAGAAGGCACGCTCACCTTCTTCCCGGGAGTGGCTATGGGGTTTGATGTGAGCATTTTCTATGAATTTGTGTGGACTCCCACTTTAAAGTTGCTCTTTCTAATGACTTCATTTCAGGATCATTTTTCTAAAACAGAAGTTTTGATTAGCTCACCTTTCAAACCTCCAAAAGTTCACCCCCAGCCCAGAATGCAAGTGGTGACCTTGGGTGGGTTTCCTGCACCCTCTCCTCGCCAGGGCCACCCTAGCAACCCTGGAGTCTCCCAGGACACCCGAGACATCTGATCACATCTCTCCCTCAACCGAGAGTGCATGTGGCACCCATCTTCCCCTATAGGGCATCGTCTTCAGTCAGTAGCCATGCCACAACATCACGCAACCCAAGACTGTGCATCACCATGCACCCACTCTGTGTGCAGACCCAGCACACATCCATTCTATGGCCCAGGCCCCATGGCCTACCCTGGGCCTTGACCACCGACCTTTCCTGCCCTGCTCCCAACATTTCAGGGCTGCTGTCCCAGGCAAAGGGCCAAGCTCCCCACGCCTCCTCCCTGTAGGAGCAAAGCGTCTCTGGCACAGCCCCACTGGCTCCCAGGAAGCCACATCTGTCTCCACAGTTGTAATTATCACTTAGCAAACAGAACAATGACAACACCCCTTCCCTTGCCAGAATGTGGCAAATGGAAAACTAACATTTTAAGCTATTTTTTACATTCTATGATTTTGTTTTGATTAAAAGCATGAAAACACCCACGAGTTGGCTGACTCTGGGCCCTGGAGACTCCTAACTACATCAGCCTGCCCCACCCAGAGCATTACCACAGAAGCCCTTTGGCAGGCAGCCTGCCCCTCCCACGAGGCTTGAGCGGGTCACAGCAGCCAGCACCCTCATACAGTAAGTGTCCAGGAGACACCCAGCTCCTTTCGAGTTGGCACAACTCTATACTCTTCAAACTGCGTCGCAAAAGCAATTATCTCAACAGGAAAAGTTGAGAGTTTCACGCTCCCAACAAGAAAGCTATTGTTTTTTTTCAGGTATTTCAATAATAAAGTAATTTTGCATTCAATGTATTTTGTTCTTAGAAACTACACTAATTGTTTAATGCAGATGAAATCAAGTCACACACCTAGGGCCAGACCAAGATGAAACAGTGATCCGACCCACCCTTCCAACGGCCACGACACCAAGGGAAAGGGTCCTGAGATGCCGAGCAAAGGGCTGTGCTGGGCAGGTCTGCCCCATGTGTGCAGTGCTGGCAACGATGCTCGACAGGGTCACCAGAGGCACCAGTCCTGGCCACCTGGCCTCCGGCCACAGCACCTCGGCTGGGAATGCCCCTCTGCTTCTCATTCTACCTTCTGTCTTTCCCACATCACTCTAGGCAGAGAGAGACGATGAAAGGGAAGAAAGAGGGCCACCCGTGGGCAGCCCTCCTGCGCAGCACTTACCCTGCCTCACATGGTGCTGTGGCACTCACACTCCCCCCAGACCCTGTGCTCCCCAGGGCATGCCCAGCACCTTCCCAGACCCAGGCTATGGTCAGAGCACAGAGCCCTGAGCAAATGCTGAGCATCAAAACCTGTGTCCCGTCTAAGCCACAAACAGGGACAGGTCACAGCACTCACTGGAAAAAGCACAAGCTCACACAGCAGGCCTGCCTTACATAACAGACAGCTCTCCTGTGGGCAGCAGCAGAGTCCTAGGGTCAGAGGGCACCCTCCAGAGCCGCCACAGCCCGCTAAGCCAAGAAGCGTGTGTCAGGGTAAGAACAAGCACACAGCACTAAAGTCAGACACACCCTGGCTCTTCACATCGCCTAGGATAACCCGGTCAAGAAGGAGAAGTCAGTGACACAGCCAGGATCAGATATGGTCCTACCTGCAAGGCCATGTGGGGATGGACTTCATGGCTTCTCATCATCCATGAGAGAACAGGGACTCCTTCACAAGGGGGAAGTGACCTTAAAGTCCTTTACACTTCTCCCTCAGTTCTCCCCTCAGGGTGGTCTGCTTTGCACTGCCTACCTAAAGAAGGAAGAGCGCAAGGGGGACCTGCTCCAGGCCATGAAGGGCTCGCAGGGCCCCTGTACAAAGCCTGAGAGGAAGTCAGTGGGTGGACACCCTCCCAGCCACAACCACGCCTACAGCAGGCACAGGCCCCAGCAACCCTCAGACTCATGAAGGCCTCGAACCAGAACACCCACTGCGCCTTCCAGGACTCCCTGGGCACCCATAGGAGCTGTGGGATATAGGGGTGTGTGTGTGTGTGCGTGTATGTGTGTGTATGTGTGTGTGTGTGTATGTGTGTGTTAAGAGAGAGGGACAGTAAGAGAGGGAGAGAGCATCAGTTTTATTTCGTTTTCATCTGTTTTTCATTGCTCCAACACTTAGTTGTGTACATGGTGCTGGGGTTTGAACCTGGGACCTCGTGCCTGCCAGGCAAGCTCAGTACCACTGAGCCATCACTCCAGCCCCAGATCTGTTTATTTGTTTGTTTATTTAATTATTATTAAAGAAAGGGACAGTGAGAGAGAGAGAGAGAGAGAATCAATTTTATTTAGTTTTTCATCTGGTTTTCGTTCCTCCAACACTTAGTTACGTATGTGGTGCTGGGGTTCAAACCCATGTCCTTGCACATGCCAGGCAAGCACCATAACCACTGTGCCACCACTCCAGCCCCCAGATCTGTTTTTTTAAATGACTCAGTTTTGGGTTAATGTGTACAGAGCAATAGAAAGTAAATACGTCAGGAACCCCATAGTAACATTTGGTCACCAACAGATAGTACACACCACAGTGGACTCGAAGGTTATATCACCCAGTCACATACAAATACAGCACACCATGATAACAGACCACTGTTACCAGTTCATATGTTTGTTAGAATGTACTCCCTCCACTCCCAAGAAAGTGTGTCACCTCATGCCAGTCATGGCCACATGTGTCTCAAGTTGCTGAGTCTTTGGCTGCACCAAGCAACCACATTGGGTGACTGACCTACACTACGCAGTTTGTGTAAATGCTCCATGTGAGGTCTGAACAACAATGAAGTCACCGAGTGGCACATTTCTCTGAATGTGTCCCCATCATCAAGCAATGTGACTGTTCAGAAAGAAAGCAGATGGAATGAAACCTACAAAGAAGAAAGCAGAACACAAGGCACAGCCTGTGTCGGAAACAACCCCAGGTTCCAGGGAAACCTGATACAAGCTGTGGGCAGGCAGAGGGCAATGTCGCCAGGACTGACCTTCCCCGACCGGACAATGCTCTTGGGGGGTTAGGGACACAGCACCCCACATCCACCACAGCCCCAGAGACAGGCCACTCTCAAAATGCAGCCTGGCCAGCTAATGAGGACAGAAGTCCAGGAACACGGTGTACTGAGCAAGAACAATGGGACGAGCCACCCAAAAAGCAGACAAGGCAGCTCACCTGCCCAAGGTGGGCCTGAGACCACACCTGAGAGGTGTGGGCGTACACCTGGAGGGGAAAACACTGCCAGAAGGGAGATCTGACAGGCAGAACCCACAGAGAGAACGGCACAGTCGGGGAGCGAGGCAGAAAGGAGTGACATGAAGCCACGGATGCTCCAGAAAGCAGAGGAAGGGAAAGAGGAGGCAGCACAGGGCCTTGCGTTCCAGACGGGATGAACACGGCATGGAAATAAAGAGAAAACAAAAAGCAAGGTCCCCTGAATGAGGAGAGAAGTCTTCAGAGTGAAGGCCCCGTGGGCCAGGTCCTGACTCAACTCAGGAAACCCAGCAGGCACTGGCCTCCAGGAACAACGGAGTTCCGAGTGACAGTTCTCTCCTGGAACTTCTTAAGGCATCCAGCCCCTCAATATTAAAAGAAACTTCCAATGTATCTTGGTTTATTTACCATTTTATGTCGTTTCCTATGTATCTTTCGATTTTCTTTATGGTCTCCTTTCTTGCTTTCTTTTGCACGACCCGCCTACACTACTTTGTATACTATTCTTTCTATTTTTACCCTATTAATCATGAGCCCCTAATGTTTCAAAGTCTGGTATCTCTGTGCTCAACCCAAACAGTCCCAGGCCCTTACAACTGCACTCTCTTTGCTCCCTCTCCACTGACTGACCATGGCATTCACTGAGGTCTTGCCATCTGTTCTTGGCCCTGCGGCTCTAAACATCTAGTGCATGTTGGGACTCACAGGCTTACAACTCTGCTGACAATCCCCTTCTAACCTCAGCCCTTCCTGATGGGACAACTTGCTTTCCTGCTAAAACAGGCCCTTGGGATGCACTTTCACTCAAGGCTTGCAGGCATCCACCTGTCTCCGTGTTTGAATGCACCTGTGTGTGCTGCCCTGGTTCCTACAAGGTGGAAGGCCTCCTTCCCCTTCGCAGCCACCCAGCTCCTCACACTCATGAATCCTGTCCATCTGAACATAGTTGCTTTCTTTAGGGCCCCAGGCTTGACCATGATTTGTCAAGGAACACATTTATTTCCATTTTACCCAGCTGGTACATTCAAGTTTCTAAAACTAGATCAGTGACTTTCATTGATCCTGGAAAACTGCTGGCCATGAGGCAGCAAGGAGGGCCCTGGCCCCCACCAGATCTCTCGCCTGCTGCACGGATCTGTCCAGAACCCTCTTGTCCAGAGGGGCAGTGAGCAAAGCCAGCACACAAAGCAAGCATGATACCGAGCACGTGCAACAAGGCCTAAGCTTATGCATCACATATGACTTGAAACTAAGGGAGCAGAGCTGTTCACCACATGTTGTTTAGAGATAAGAAGTTGTTTGGACCAAGTGTGGTGTGGCCTAATAGATGGGCACGTATTAAACTCAGAAGACACATAAACAGAGAAAGCCAGAGACAAGCAGCAGACGGATGCGCCAGGACAACCTGTGAGTGAAGACTCCACGGAGAAGACTCCTCCAAGGACTTCCCTCTGCTGAGGACCGCTCACTCACCAAGATGACTCCGCCGAGGACTTTCACCTCGACAGACGGCAACTCCATCCACCCTGCACCACATCGACCTGCCACCATGGACTACTCACCCACGCTGCTAAATACAGAGTAGAGACATTTCTCTGAAATGACTCCTTGCCCATTGAACTCATATATGAACTTGCCTTGCCCTTGACTATTTGATGATTGTCTATGGTAGATGCTCCACACAGAGATAGACCAAATATTTGTGTGGGGTGATTAATTATTAAGTAATTGATAATTGTGAGTGTAACTGATAACTGATAATTAAGAGAGTGTGCTGGAGTGCTGTGTATTAACCTGAACATGTGACTATTATGTTTGACGACTGAATTAAGGCCCTTAAATAAAGAGATTTAAAATTAAGGAACTTGCCTCATTGTGTCTTCAATATCTCACACCGCTACTAGTTGGTGTTGCCAGAAAGAACCTTTTTTTTAAGAGAGAGAGGGGACAGTGAGAGAGACAGAGAAAGAGAGAAACAATTTTATTTAGTTTTCCGTATGGCCTCCATTGCTCCAACACTTAGTTGTGTAAGTGGTGGAGGGG